>PVJL010000086.1:393652-643396 GCA_004026885.1 Lyroderma lyra | reverse complement strand
AGTCCTCCTTCCTCCTCCTCTTCCACCAAGTTGTTTCTGATTTATCTGTTTTGCACTAAAGGAAACAGGTGTTTGGGTTTGTTAAAATTATGTGTAAAATCAGAGAAGTGTCCTGAAAATATATCTTATGAATTAAGCATATAAACTTTAGTCCATGGACATCAAACTCCAAACATCTATTTTATTTTATTTTTTTAGACTTATTGGAGTGACATTGGTTGACAAGAATTACACAGGTTTCAGGGGTACAATTCCAGTGTATCATCTGTGTGTTGCATTGTGCATTCACCACCCAGTGTCAGTTCTCTTTCCACCACCATGTATTTGACTCCCCCTCCCTCCTCTCCCACCTCCTCCCTGGCTCTCCCTCCTCCACCCTACTTGCCCCCAGGTAACCATTAAACTATTGACTGTGTCCATGAGTATTTTTTGTTTTGTTTTGTTTTGTTTCTTTGTTTCTTTGCTTTTAGTTTTATATTCCGCATAAGAGTGAAGTCATATGGTTCTTGGTTTTTTCTGTCTGGCTTATGTCACTAAGCATGATGATCTCCAGGTCCATCCATTTTGTTGCAAATGGCAATATTTCATCTTTTCTTATAGCTGAGTAATATTCCATTGTGTATATGTACCACAGCTTCTTTATCCAGTCATCTGTCACAGGGCACTTTGGTTGCTTCCATGTCTTGGCCACTGTGAACAGTGTTATGGTGAACATTGGGGTACATTAAGTCTTTGCAGACAAAGGTTTTTAAATTTGGGGAGTAGATACCCAGAAGGGGGATTGCTGGGTCATATGCTAACTCCATTCCCAATTTTCTGAGGACCCTCCACACTGCCTTCCACAGTGGTTGTGCCAGTTTGCACTCCCACCAGCGGTGTACCAGAGTTCCTTTTTCTCCACATCCTCTCCAGCACTTGTTATTCCTTGTCTTGTTGATAACAGCCATTCTCACAGGTGTGAGGTGGTATCCCATTGTGGTTTTGATTTGCATTTCCCTGAGAGCTAATGAGGATGAGCATTTTTTCATATGTCTGCTGGCCATTTGTATTTCTTCGTGGGAGAAGTGTCTGTTTAGTTCCTCTGCCCACTTGTTCATTGGGTTGTTTGTTTTGTTGTTGTTGAGTTGTATTAGTTCTTCATATAGTTTAGATATTAGACCCCTTATTAGATGCCTTGTTTGCAAATATTTTCTCCCGTTCATTTAGCTGTCTTTTTGCTTTGCTGATGGTTTCTTTTGCTGTGCAGAAGCTTTTTAGTTTGATGTAGTCCCATTTATTTATTTTTGCTTTTACTTCTTTTACCTTTGAAGTCTGACTCATGAAGTCCTCCTTGAGCCCAAGGTCTCTAAGTTTAGTACCTATGTTTTCTTCTATACAGTTTATTGTTTGGGGTCTTATATGAAGGTCTTTAATCCATTTTGAGTTAATGTTAATATATGGTGACAGTTCACAGCTCAGATTCATCCTTTTGCATATGTTTTTCCAGCCAAAGATCTATTTAAACTACTCACAAGCCTTTTGGTGCCTTCATGTTTTGTTTGTTTTTATATTTGTGATTGTCAGGGGTCATCTCTGAATACATGAGGTATTTAACATAATCTGAAATATTAGGCACTATACATTTACTGTCATGTATTTTCTAGAACTGTGCCTAGCACAGAGTGAGGACTTAACAAATATTTATTGAATGAATACTATATTAATGAATATGTTCACCAGGATGGATATGCAGTTTCTGTTCTACAAAATTCAGTTACATGCCCAGTTTACCAGAAAGTACATAAAAGTATTAACTAAGAATGATGTGGATGGAAGCCAGTGATGCTGATATCATTTCGCAGGGGTCATAATCTCAAGGTCAAGGGCAATACTGTCCAGCACAACTATTTGTTTTCTGTCAGTGCCTGTGGATCATGCATGAACTCTCCAGTTCACTGGCCTCACCACTGCTTTTGTTTTACACTTGGCTAAGTCATACAGTTAGGTTCCTGCTGGGTGGACCCTGAGGGTGTTTGCATTTTTAGGCCCCTGAAAGTTGAGTTGCTGTCTGATGTAACCATTATTGAATACGCTCACTGTACAGACTAAATGGTGAGAAACACGTTAAAAAACCCAAACCCTTGATTGCCCTCCAATCCCAAGCCTCCTTTTCCCACAGCCTTTCTCAACTCAATAAACGCTCCCCTTCAAATGCTAAAAATCACATACCTTTTCCTCTTTCTTTCATGTCTCATGTTCACTCCACCAGCAAATCATACCACCTTGGAAGAACATTTAAAATGTACATATTTAGCACCCTGCATTGCTACTACCTTTACTTTTTTGTGGCAAGAAAAGCAGTAAATTTACTCCTACCTTGTTGAAATAAATGATTTATTATCCATTGAAAAAAATACATTTTACCACTTCTGCTATCTTTCAGAGGAACACAAAAGAAGACAGATCCATAAACTTTAGTTTGCTACTATAAAAATTTAAATTGAGAACAGAGAATTAAACAGTTAATTTAATACACTGGAAGGATGTTGACATTTCTATGAGCATATATTAAAGGCCTGTCTTGTTTTGGCTCTGTTTTTCCAAAATGCTATTTGAAACACCGTATGGGCAATTGCCGTAGGTGTTGCTACCCCGTTAAAACACAGTCACACACGGGAACATCTGGTCTCCTCCGCAAGGACAGTTGTGCATAGCTGGAAGTACACAATGGCAGTAGCTTAGTTGTTCCTTCTCGGCACAGCACACCCACGTGTCCGGCGGAATTAGAGAGCCCAAGTCATAAAATGCATACGGTCGTGGATGTGTGTACTTCATATCTCTTGAATAAAAAGGTTAAAGCTTTTGGAGACACAGTGTTCAAAGGGCTACCTGAAAAGGGTCAGACACTTCTACTCTAACTCTGAGTTATTTGATTAAAGCCAGACTTGACACACAGGACAAAAATCTTACAGTGAATGTTTCAAAACGAGGGGAATTAGCACATCTATCTAGGGTCAGCCTTGGTGAGAATTCTCTTGCATTAGTTACGCCCAGGTCAACTTGACCATTCATTTTGCCAGAAGTAGTTCATCCCTGGGGGGCGAGCTGGGAGAGAGGAAAGGCAGACGTGTCAGGCAGGGGCTCCAGGCCATTTGTTGTGCTGCCCAGCCTGCTGAGGGCTGGAAATTCACTTTGGAAAAATGGCAGAATGAACACCTGCAATCTTAGATCATTCTTTCCTGGATCTCAGTCTAACTACATCAGCCAGTCTGCCCTGAAGAACCATCAGGAGATGTGTATAGTCTCCTAAACAACTTCTTGGGGCAAAAACAGATACAAAGGGTTGAGGGAGGGGAGACTGGTCTCTTTTAGCTATTTTATGACCTGGTTACAAAAGACAAACATAGAACTAGTAAAGGCCAGCCCCTGCACTGGCCCATGGGGTCTCATCCTTCTTGTCTGTTGACTCCTTCATTCTGAGCTTGACTGATGGCAGTGGAGTGTCTGATCTTGGTAGTGACTTGGAACCAGGAAACAGATGATATTAGAGATTGCATAAGGACACTGGAGTTCTGTAAAATTCACCTATTTCCTAGGTACTACTTCTTAAGAAGAAATAAAACCCCTATACTCAACGGGGGCTCAATTTTGATATTAATGTTAATATTAAGGTTAAAATTAATATTAATGGTGGGTATAGAAAGCAAGACAGCCAGAACTTGTGAGTCTTACATGATGTCTGGCATATAGTAAGTGCTCAATAAATATTGACTATTACTGATTTATCCAAGTCTTTCCTTAAATATTCCTTTCTTAGTTAGCCCTCCTTGATCACACTGTCTAAAATAGTGTTAGTTGTGTCATTATGTGTTTTTTTTTTATAATGCCTTATTTTCTTATCACTGTCTAACATTATGTGTGTGTGTGTGTGTATGTGTGTGTGTGTGTTCACTACTAGAAGTAAACTTGCCAAGGACAGGAATTTTGATGGTTCACTGCTAGGTCTGGAGTAGTGCCTGGCACGTGGTAAACATTTAATAAGTATTTATTGAATACATAAATGAATGATTATATTCTATCCACTCAGAATTTTAGGCAGAATCACGCAAAAATCTACAGAAATAAAAGACATCTTATTTTTAAATTCAGTAAACCAGGTTTTAAAAGCTCACTTAAAAAATACTTTCTTATGACAACTAAATTACTAAGACTAAGAAATAATTTATGACAAGTATGAATTTCATCTTGTTCACTAATTTATGGATTGGAGAACTGCTGGCCACTATCTTCCAAGTGACCTTTTTTGAGTTAAAGAGCATTAATAAATTCCTCCTCAGCCTCCTTGTTCCTGAGCTGAGAAATCTCAGTATCTTTACTTTTTTCTGTTTAAAAATGTGTAGTTCTATATAGTTCTTCTCTGAATTTCATCCAAAATCTCCAGATCCCTCTTTGATTTGGAGTTCATAATTGGAAAGCGTATTGTATTACTGACCACTGCAAAGCATAATTGTGCAATTATCTCACGAGTCCTACTGCGATTCTCCTATTTATATATCCAGGAATTGTGCTTTTGTGTTTTACTGAGTTGCATCACTGACGCGTGATCAGCACTTTATTCACAGTGACCTCAGGAACTTTTTCTGCCCAATTTGCATATACCAGCCAGTCCTCCTCCGATGAACAAGGAATTTATTTTCATACCTAAGTTTCTCCTTTTTAATTGAGCTTCATTCTGTTAGGAGTTATGTCCCCCCCCACCCCCCAAAAAAATTTGTATGTTGTAGTCAACCCTCACTACCTCAGAATGTGGCCGGTTTTGGAGATAGGGCCTTTAAAGAGGAAATTAATGTAAAATGAAGTTACTATGGTGGGTCCTAATCCAATATGACTTGTGTCCTTATAAGAAGAGGAAATTAGAACAGAGATACCAAAAGAAAAACACTTGAAGACACAGAGAGGGCAGCCATCTACAAGTCAAGCTGAGAGGCCTCAGAAGAAACCAACCCTGCCAACATCTTGATCTCAGATTTCTAGGTTCCAGAACTGTAAGAAAATAGATTTCTGTTGTTTGAGCCACCCGTTCTCTGACACTTTGTTACAGCAGTCGTAGCAAACTAATACAGCCACTTTTCCTATGTACCAAGCATCTTTGAATTCTGATCCTGTCTCCCCAAGTGTTAGACTCTGCTTGCAAAATGCAGTCTGCAGTTCTACTGCAGTTAACCCCTGGCACCCTGTTCTCTTCTGGGGTTATGAAATTAATTCTACAACGAAAGCACCCAAAAGAGAATGGGCACCAAGTTTACTGCACATGATAGGATCATGAAAGGTAATTTAAACTCTAGTCGTGCTTCTAGTTCATGGTTGGCTACTCTGAAGGACTTCTGGGAAAGCACCAGAAACAGTTAGGTATGCTGAAGGTCAGCGTTAAAGGTGTCACCAGAGACTGATAATTAAGGATTTGGGATGAAGTGAGCTGATCACGGGACTGCATTGCAGAGAAGGTCAAACCAAGGACTGTGCTGTAAGAAGTAACAGAGCTGGGGGAAGGAAGAGCAAGACAAGTCAGAAATGCAGGCAGAGAAGGCAACTGAGGCAGGAAGAGAACCAGAAAAGTGCCTAAGGAGCTAAATCAAAAGCCAGGGAGAAAAAAGGAGAGTCACCGCATCTACCCTATCGGTAAACCCAATGGACATTTTCTGTAGACCCCATCTTTGTTCATTTCAACCATCTGGCAGCATTTGGCATCGACAATCTTTTCCTTCTCTTTTGAAACATTCTTTCCTGTTGTCACAGTACTCTTTTCTGGTTTTCTTCCTGTTCCTCCAGTTGCTCTCCCACTGCTTCTCAGTTTCCTTCACCTTTAGTCACTCTTCACATGCCAGCTTTACTCAGCAATCTGCCCTTGTCCCACTTCTCCCTCACCACACCTCTCTCCCATCAGCCACTTCTACAGCTCTCCATCACCATCATAGGTGATACCCTATTCCCCAAACTTTTCCAAATACATTGCCCTTCCCAATATTTACTTCCTTTGTGACCCATTCTCAATAAGATTCTATTGATAACTAATATTATTTTCTAATAAACCAGTTTTATTTATTCATTTATTCGCTCAACAATTCTATACAAAGAGTTATATGCCAGGACAGTTCAGAGCACTGAAGTTCAATGTTCATGATCAAATGAGGCTCATCTACGTTTTGCCAGAAGCTTTCAATTCCTAAGTCCAAAGGAGTAAGTAATAATAATAGTTTATATTTTAATTACAGTTTACATCATGCTACTATGTATATATGATAGCATGGAATGCTTATATCAACTCCATGAAATAGTTTGGGAAAGTATCCTTTTAACCTCAGGAAAGTCAAGTTCAGTGATCCTGACAAAAATATCTTGCTAAAAATTGGCAGAGCCAGGACTTGAACACAGGTCTTTTGGTCCCAAGTTAGTACTGCAGATGTGAGGTCAGAGCTAGCTATGATGGTGCTTTGAGTCTGAGGAAGAATGGGGTTTTCATGGTGCATTCGTTTCCTATTGCTGCTATAACAAAGTACCACAAACTTCGTGACTTAAAACAATGTGCATTTATTGGAGGTCAGAAGTCCAAAATGGGTCTCACTGGGTTGAAATCAAGGTGTCTTCAGGGCTGTGTTCCTTCTGGAGAATCTGTCTTCCCGCTTGTTCCAGTTTCTGGAGGCTGCCCCCATTCCTTGACTCATGCCCCCTCATCACATTGCCTTTTTCTATCACTGCTTCCTTACATCGATTTCTTCCTTGTGTATCCAGGCTTCCTCTAGCTCTTTCCTATAAGGACCTTGTGATTCTATCATCGAGCCCACCCAGATAATCCAGGATAATCACCCCATCTCTAGATCTTTATTTTAATCATATCTACGGAGTCCCTTTTGCCATATAACTTATATGCACCAGTTCCAGAGATTTGGGCCAATATTCAGCCTTTCACTTATGATGTGCCTTAAACTTTACCTGTAGGGGACTACTGTTTGTTTGTTTGTTTGTTTGTTTGTTTGTTTCAGGATTTTTACTGGTTTATTACAAAAGGATGTAACTCAGGAACAGCTGGATGGAAGTGATATGTAGGGCAGTGTATGGACTCAGGGATGTACAGCTTACATTCCCTCTCTGAGCACACCACTCTCCCAAAGTCTCCATGTGTTCATCAACCTGAAAGCTTTAGTCCTTTTGGATTTTTATGGAGGCTTCATTATGTAGTTATAATTGGTTAAGTGATTGGCTTTTGGTGGTTGATTCAACTTCCAGGCCCTTTGCCCTCCCTGGAGGTTAGGAGGGGTTGGGCCTGAAAGTACCAACCCTCTAATTACATTGTTGATTCTCTGGGCAACCGGCCCCAATTCTTGGGGAGTGGGGTTTAAAAGTCACCTCATTAACAAAACAAGACACCTTTTCTGCTCTCATCACTTAGGAGATTTCAAGAGTTTTAGGAGGTTCATGGCAGGAACAGGGTTGAAGGCCAAATATGTATTGATTGTTATAAATCACAGTATCGCAGAATACTTCCATCATGGCTGATTTCAAGCTGCCAATAGGAAGTGAACACGGAGTTGGGAAGAGATGCACAGGATTGGCTTTTCTTGCAAGCTGGTATTAGCTAGTTTCAGCACATCATTTATACCTAGTTCCTTTTTAAGTTTAATCAATAATCTGTTTATCTAAATTTGGTACTTAACCAGCTAACAGGAACACACGGGGAGACACAGATATATAAGAACTAGTTTCTACTTCCCAGAATGTCATAGACTAGCAGGCTGTTTAAATGAACTTTTAAGTAAAGAAAGAGATCTAGTACTGAGAGAACGGTTGATCAGCTCTCTCTTTTCCTACTGAGAGCAAAATAAATACCAAGTATGGGTAGATCCTTGCATTCCTGCATTAGAAATGAGAGAACTGAGGTCTATAACTGGATTAGATGTTAGAATGGTGAAACAGGATTTTTGTTTGTTTGTTGCTTTCAATTTTAACAATCAAACTAGATTTCTCCATCCCTTTCCCTTATTTTACCCACTCTCCCATCCCTCCTCCCATCTTAAAGAAGTCCCTCTAACATCCTTTGTAGTACTCATTTGGTGATTATGAATTCCTTCAGCTTTTTCTTACCTGAGAAGCTCTTTATCTGTCCTTCAATTCTGAATACTAGCCTTGCTGGATACATTATTCTTGGTTGTAGATCCTTGTTTTTATCACGTTGAATATTTTCTGCCAATCCCTTCTGACCTGTAAAGTTTCTGGTGAGAAATCAGCTGAGAGTCGAATAGGTGACTCTTTATAAGTTACTACTTGAATTTCTCTTGCTGTTTTTAGAATTTTCTCTTTTTCTTTAACTTTTGCCATTTTAATTATGATGTGTCTTGGCGTGTTTCTGTTTGAAGGGACAACTGTTTTTTAAACAAAAAGTCACTCCAAACCCTAGGCTCCCTTTTCCATTTCCTTGCATCCAGATAGGTTCATCAAAATTTCATTTCTTGAACCAACAAACATGGAACTCCTATGCATGTTTTGTGCCATGCAAGGTATTGGGCATACGACAAGCAGACAGTGATAGTGAGGGAATGTATGAGGTATAATTAGAGCTTTTTTTTGTCTGAATGATTCAACAAAGATTTCCCAGACATGGAATTGCTTGAGCTCAGTCTCAAGTAATAGGAGTTTGTCGGGCAAATACCAGCCAGAAAGTTTACAGGCAAAGGGAGAGAAACTGTAGAAAGCCCAGAAGTGCGAACACCAAACTGTATTACAGAAACTGCAACAAAGTGTACGTGTGTGCACATGTGTGTGTGTGCATGCATGTGTGTGTCAAGGACCTCAGGGACCTCAGATAGAGATGGTTAATTATAGGGAATGGCATAGCTTTTTAAGGCAGTTTATTCATTTATTTTAATAAAAAGCATTTGAGTTTCTCAGAAAAATTCTAATTTTTTCTATGTCTCTATCAAATGCCACAGTAGTTTTCTTATTTCTGCATTCAGCAGTGGAAAGAAAAGCTCTACCTCACTGAACACACACAAAAACCTTTGAATAGGTACAATTATGTTAAAGGCTAAAATGGTAAAACTCTCTATCCCTAAATTGAAGTTTCGCTGTTTCAAGGAAAACTATGTTCGACCGATGGATGTTTACTCTTTAATTCTGCTGCACGTAGTAAAGGGAAAGCAGCAAACACAGCGAGCAAAGGAAATTCAAATTTATAAAGAACCATTAAAATAAGAAATTAGATTGACATAAAATGGGTCCCATTCTAACCTAATTTTGAATGCAAAGCTCTTGCTCTCTCAGGATCTAGGATCAGACTTCAGCACTAAAAATGCTCGCATTTTACTTAATTTACCTGCCTGTGTGAAATAATTGCATGGTCAATATGTAGTTAATTTGGCTCATCAAACCACTTGCCTAGGAAAAATAGAGTAAAAGAATGTTCTGGAAATGCTTATAGTTCTGTTGTGTGTGTGTGTGTGTGTGTGAGAGAGAGAGAGAGAGAGAGAGAGGCAGAGAGGCAGAGAGAGATTGGGATTGGCAGAGAACGTCAGAGGCAGAGGCAGGAGAGGCAGTCCTTTATATCTCAATCATATTTAGGGAGTTTTTTCATTAAATTTTTGTCCTTTAAAGTAGTATACTGGAAATGTTCTTAATTGGAAAACACAAATGCTATGCACAGTATTATACTTAACTGTCGTAACTCAGCAAATTTACTTATTTCTTTCATCTCCCTCCTTCTTGACTACATTCTTTCACTGTCTTTGCTTAGGTCTCTCCATCCTAAATGAAGCAAAGCACCCCATTACTACCACCATTAAAACAATCAAGCAACTTTCTTTGGTCTTGTTCATCTTCTGCTTAACTTGATTGCCAATTTTTTCTAACTCAAAACTTTGTGGTGTCACCTTTTCTCATGACCTACTCACATCCTAATATCTTTTATAATTTCTGTCCCAATACCCAAATAAAATTGCCCTTTAATAATATGTATTCTTAATCACCAAATGTGATTTGTGCTTTGCCTCCATTTTTATTCTTTTTGACTTACCTGTCATTTGATTATAAAATGTCACCCCCCCCTTGACATCCCTATTCTGTATTATATGGGCTCTCTTCACTCTCCTCTGCTTCTTCTGACCCCCACACATCCCCCAAATAGGTGTTTCTCAAGGTTAACTTCTTCTTTAAAGGCGCAAATTACTGTGAGGGTCTTCCCCACTCTCAGAGAAGATGGCTTCCCAATATTCCTTCCGTCTTAACCTTTGCTACCACCTCACATGTCTTATGTTTAAATCCAAACCCAATATCCTTCCCTGAAGCCAGTTGTGCCTTGAGATATCCTCCTTATATCTAATTAATGACACTATCAATTTCCAAGCCCAAATTGAAAGCCTTGAAAATTTCTGTGGCTTCTCCCTCTCTCCCTCCCATCTAATGAGATGCCTAGTCTGCTGGTATCCACTTCCTTAAACCCTTCTCACCACTGGCCATCCCATTTGCACCATCACAGTGTTAAGTCAGCCTCACAATGCCTTCTTTCTGGACCATTACCCTGGTTTCCTAATAACCTGCCCCCATTCTCTTCTTTCTAATTCAACCTTAGCCACTGCCAGCTCTATGCCTGTGTTCAAAAGCCTTCAATGCCCTTGCATTCCCCACTTACGTAAATCCAAATGAGGCTGATGGCCTTAAACTGCATCAATTACAGCATATCTGGAATAAGAGGGGTAATGGACTGCTCCATTGCAAATCAATGCCTTCAGAATTGTGTTCTATGAAGTGTTTTACCTAAAGGGCATGTAAGAAACACAGAATTCAGAGTATGGTGACCAGGATGTTGAAAGATCCATGACCGTCGTACGGCTGTTGGTTAAAGAAATGGAGAGATTTCAGCTATAAGAACCACAATTAAAAAGACAAAAAGATAACTGACTTTGATATTTGAGTAAATGCCCTTTGGAAAAGGACTTCTTTTCTTCCACATGACCATAAAAGGTAGAATTTGAACAAATAAGTGGAAGCTATAAGAAAAATGATTTTTAGCTCAATGTAAAGGGAAAATAGAACTAAATAAAGTTGGGACAGGAATTCTCAAGCAGATTCTCTGTTATCAGAGGTTGTCATTTCAGCTGGATGCATTTGTAAGAAAGAGAGTTGATTCAAGAATATTATTTTTTCAGGCATGCCATTGTTCATGTAGCTCTTTTCTAGCCTAGCATGCAACACCAGCCCACTTTTCCAGGTTTCCCTCTCAGTTTTTGTGCATGTCCACATTATTCCCCATCTATAATTTCCATGACTTACAGTTTTTCCTTTCAAAATGTTATCCCTTTTTCAATGGCCAAATCAAATGTTACCTTTTCTAGGAAAATTTTCCCCCTCACACCTCAGGTCGCACCATGAATAGATGAGCTGTTCTACTTCAAAACTTCATTATTTCATTCATTCATTTTAAGGCACTTAATATTCTTGCTAATGCTATTCATGCATATTTCTCCTTTGACCTAATAGGATGTCAACTTTATGAGGCAGGAATTACCTTTATGTTATTATAACTTCTGGAAGAACTAGTATAATGACAATTCTTTATTCATTCAATGCATTTTTTTTCTTTAAGGAGCCTTCCAACTTAAAAAGACCCTATGAATCTGGTTTTGGAACTTATTTAATAATGAATATACAAAAGGCCTCCTTGTACCCAGATGGACTACTATGAGTATAAGGAGTCAGATATACTGATGTCAAACTGGTTTTTTAAGAGAATTTTTAACATGTGATTTTGAAAAGTCAGTAACTTTATTTTTCAAGAACTTTTGCAACATTCCTATTGAGATATTCAACACATGTTCCTCCTAGAATTTTCAACATTAAAAGAATTGTACATCTGGTTATATTTTTATGAAATTAAGTGATGCCAAATCAGAGCTCTACAAAGTTAAAGGTTGTATAATTAAGAATATCAGAAAAGTAAACAGTGAACTCTGCCAAGACTTGAGAAAGGGAGCATCTTATTGTGATATGTTAATAGCAGAAGTTTATCATTTATCTGTACTCTTTCTTCCTGCTCTTTATAGCAATGTAGAACATTTTCATTGGTGCTCATTTCTGTTTGGCAAATTGCTGCCAAGAGTCCAGATGTTTCTCAGTGTGAATTTATAGAAACTTGTGTTGTCCAGATTTCTGAAGCAGGACTGTTAGACGAGGTTAAATAAACCACACACACACACACACACACACACACACACACACACACACGAAAGGGAGGAAGTGGCGGGGAAGGAGGGAGGAAAAGAAGGAAGAAAGGAAGGAAAGAAGGAAGGAAATTTTTAATCAAAACAAAACAAAACAAAAGGCAGAGCAACTTACTTTGAAAATGAAGCCTGAATTGTTTCAACTGCTGCCCGCCACCCACCCCAGACTTCCTCTCCCCATCTGCATTCAGTTCTTAATTGACTCAAATTAGAGGGCACTAAAGGCCAAATTACGAGTTGAAAGGCATGACTTTGGCTTCCAGGAAAATCCAAATATATGGGAGTCCGGCGAGGCCGTCTGATCAGGTCAGAAGCCTCTTTCACTTCTGGTACTTCTTAGAAACAGTCTTCTGAATCGTTTGACAGCCAGCCATTAAAAGAGCCTTAATAGAAGCCCGACAGAAAGCTCTTCCACACGGGTCTGAGGCAAACGTGCTGCTTCCCAGAAGATAATGTCCTGTGACTCCTTTACCGATTTGGCACCTCAGGAATCAACAAAACTCAGTGGCTTCCCCCTAGGCACGTCCTACGCTTTCTGCTACCTTGCCCTTCTACCCTCGGACTTGCCCCTACCTCTTGGCCTAAACAGGAGAAAGTCAAATGGACGTGGTCAAAAAACAGTCAGCGGGAGGGTCGTGGGTGTCCTCTTTCTCAGTTGGATGTATATACTCTAAAGAAAGACAATTTAGAATTAACAAGTGGCAACGGAGTCACTTATTACCCGATTACAAGTCTGATTTCATACTTTTCTGACAGATTGCTGAAGAGGCTAAAAGATAATTAAAATTTAATATGGTCCCATTCTCCCTCTTTCTGATATTATTAATTAAAATGAATTTCTAGATAGACAAGGAGCATGGTTTGAAATAAAATTATTTAATTAAAATAATCTGACATTATTACCTAAAACATGCTTTCTAACATTATGACATAGACATTAAGATGTTGACAGACCATTCAGAAAAGAATTAACTTGGTTTTCAGCAGGAGTGGAGCATGAGAACTGATGATTCAATACTGGTATCTTGTGTTCTAAAGGCATCAGCTTTGTTTTGCAGGAGAATTGAATCTTCTCTAGGGTTCTAATCTTCATAAATGTACCCGCTCTCTGTAGAAATGTGGGTAGGATAAGTGGGGACTGCTTCAGGCTGAGCCTTGGTATGTAATCCTTCTGCCAGGGCCAGGACTCACGGAGTAAGCGGAAGTGGGATGTCTGCCCACTGACTAATTGCTTTATGCCATCTAAACTGTCTTAAGTCTAATTTGTAGATTAGAAAGCATTTTTATAATTATTCCATGTAGAATAGTCCTACCATAAATATTTTAAACCTCATCCCTTCCTGGAAACTTGGCTAGTACCTGGAACATCAAAAAATAATCAGATTCTTTATTTTTAATGTAAAATATTTATTAAATGAAATATGTAATATATTCCCAAAAGTATACGTGAAGGATATGTAATTTAAAAATAAGTTAAATGAACAAACTTACCTCTACCACCCAGCTTGGAGAAATAGAACATTAACAATGTCTCAAAGTCACCTGTATACCCATCCCCAATCCCAGCACCTAATGGGCACCCTCAGCCATTACCCTGAATTTTGTGTTGACCAGTTTCTTGCTTTTCTTTGTAATTTTATCACTTATGTGTGTATCTCTAAGATGTGTGCATAATTTTGTGTTTTTAATTTTATATAAAAGACATCTTAACTTTTTTCCCAGTGATATGTCCTCCTTACCATGTTTATGAGATTTATTCGTACAGAAATGTATAGCTCTAGTTCATTTATTTCTGACCGTTGTATAGATGGAAATGTTATTCTTTCTTCTATTGATCAACATTTGGGTTGTTTCCAGAATTTTGCTATTATAAACAGTGTTGCCATGAACATCTTTGCATGTGTATCTTGGACACCAATTGCTGGGTTATACATATGTTAGTTCTGCTAGATAATGCCCTGGTTGTTTTTTATTTGGTTTCTAGCAGCATATAAGAGTTTCTGTTCTTCCATACCGTCACCAAAACTTGATACTGTCCTATTTTTAAGCACATTTGTGTGGTCTTAAATGATATCTTGTTAATTTATATATGACCAATTGCTAGTGATATTGAGCACACTTTTTGTTTGAAGATCACTCAGTTCTGATTTTTTTTGTCCATTTTCCTATTGGAGTGATTCACTTTTACTTATTGATATACAGACTTTTCTCCCTTCTTAATTGTGAAATCTAGTATACAAACAAAACTACATGAAATACATATATATAATTCAATAAATAATTTCAAGGAAATGTTTGTAAGTACAATCTATGTCAAAAAATAGACATTTTCAGGACCCCATAAACCCCACACGTGTTGCTCTATAATTCTACCCCATCTTCTGCTCCAGAAGAAACCACTATCTTGATTTTTCTGACAATTATTTTTGTGCTTTGTGATAGTTTTACCATCTATATATGTATCTCTCAAAATATATAGTGATGGAAAGAGAACTGACTCTTGGTGATGAACACATAATACAAAACGTAGACGATGTACTGTAGAATTGTACACCTGGAACCTATGTAATTTTTACTAACCAATGTCACCCCAATAAATGTAACAATAAAAAAAAGTTTAATGTAGTTCATTTTGAACTTTATACTGTACATATTCTTTTAGGTTTTGCTTCTTTAGATCAACACTGTGTGTGAAACTTAGTCTGATTTCATATTCTATCTTGAAGGGTCCAGGATTTGGGGTCCATCTTGCATTAGTCCTTCAGCTTTGCCTATAGCTCCAATTTACATTGACTCATCAATTGAAATTTAAATAAACCTAAAAATAAGTACCTATCTAGATCTATTTATGTCTTCCATTTTACTCCAATTTACAAATTTCTCTATGTTAATTCTAATGAATCAGGATATTTCAAAAAATGCTAGTTAGTTGCTATGGTAGCAGATTTATTTTTGTTTTATGGCTACCATATTTCTGAACATTTTATGTTTGGTATAATCATGAATTAGCTTTAATACATCCACACTTCACATCTGTTATTTCAGAGGTACGGTCGGTTCTTTTGTATTCTTTTCTCTTCAATACCAGTAGCCTAAATATACTTGTACATTGGCAACCCTGTACAAACAACCCGTTATGGTGTCATAACCTTGGCAAGGTTGTGACACCTGACTGAGCTGTTTGTATAGTGTTGCCAATGTAAATGCAGTGGCAAGTTCGCAAATATAATTGTTTTATTTCGGGATGACAGCAGCTCTGATGGCCATTCCAGAAAAAGAGTTCCAAAATCCCTTTGGAGAGTGGACTAGGTGCTGGCATCAGTGCACAGCTTCCCAAGGGAAGAACTTTGAAGGTGACCATAGTGATATTCAACAATGAGGTAGGTAGCTCTTTTTCTAGGATGAATTCGCAAGCTTAATTGTTTGATGTCATATAATGTGAAAGAGCAAGGTAAGTTATAAATATTCAGATTTTCTGCCTGAGCCATCCATGGTGCTTAGTAAATACTAATAATTAGAACCCAAGCATATTGCCAATATCTATAGATAAACTAAGTTTTAAAAACTTCACTGGTTTTTACCTAGTTTTCTTGTTCTCCGATTCTCTTTCCTAGAACAACCACAGAGTTCAATTCAAGTTAGTTTAGTTCAACAAATGATTACGTAAGGCCTAAGCAGTATCCTCTCTTTGAACCATGAAAAAGGAAGAAAGAAAACAGAACTGATTTCTTCTTCAGTAGAGTCATAGTCCAGGTGAGAAGACATCCATATAGGCACATAATTAGTGTATAGTATAAGGGCAATAATAGAAGCAAGGACAAGGTGAAAGTCACATAGAGGAGAGAGTGATGAACTCTATTAGAGTTCAGGGTGTTAGGAGAAGATATTACAGAAATCAGAAGCATCCAAACTAGTTTTAAAGGATGAATAGAAATTTTTCAGCTGGAGGAAAGAGATTGCCAGAAGCCTGGAGCTTACAATGAGTTCAGTAACCTGCCTGTAATTTAGTATTTCTGGAGCTTTAAGCACAGAGAAGCATGAAGAGAGATGAGACTCCAGAGAAAGTCCAAGGTCAGATTGCAAAGGGCTTGTCAAGGAGTTGGAACGTTATTCTATAAGCTGTAGTAAGCCATTTAAGAGTGAGGACATGATCAAGCCTATATTTCAGGAATATTACCTTTAAGATGTTATGGAATTGAGGTGTTCAGCTGTATAGTAAGTATTAGGATTGGCTTGATTGACAGTAACACAAAATAACACTGCTTAAAAAAGCTAGTTCAAAGATCCAGTTAGGACTGATAGAGCATCAGAGGCTCCATGGTGTCGAAGACTCAGTCTCTTCCTATATTGTTGCTGTCATGTGTGTGGCCCAATGTAATGTCTAAGGTGGCAATATCCATGTTCCAGGCAGCAAAGTTAAGTAGGGACACAATGAAAGTGGGCCAAGTGTGCCCACCAACTGTCTTTTTAAGAAGATCCCCAGGAACTGCCACCCATTGGCCAGAGCTTAGTCACATGTTCACACCCAGCTGCAAGGCAAGCAGGGAAGTACAGCAGGAAAAAAAAAGAAACAGAAATGGAGGATAACTAGTAGTTTTCACCACTAAGAATGAGAGTGTGGACTGTATTAAGGCAATACGCGTGAGGATGGGAAGTGAAAGCGAGATCTGTGAGCTGTTTGGAAAGCAGAATGGTTAAAGAGTTGAAAATCTAGTGGATGGGGTGATGGTTCTTCATTTTCACCTTAATTGCCTGAGTAGATACCATGGGGAATTTTTACCATCATAAAACAGAATGGAAAAAAAAAGTCAAAGTGATATTTTTACTGTATAGAGACTTTTTGCCTTTGACACTATGCTTTCCCCAGAGCTTCCTCCGAATGTTTGGGTTTCACTTAAAAGCAGAGGGGGAGATAACAATTATCCAACTAGCAGGATGTCAGGCCTTTTCCTTCTATTCAAGACAGTAGGATAAGAACACTTCCAGGCCTGACTGTCACCAACTAGACGGACGACCAAAGGCAAGTGAGTTCATCCTCGGGGCCTTCGTTTCCACATCTGTAAAAGAAGTTTGTACTAGATAATGTCTGCGGTCTCATCAGCCCTAGAATTGTTTGATTCACTGATAGACCAATCACCCATGCTAATCAGCAACACAAAGTGAACAGCCTTGTGTCACTGCAGCCACGCATTCCCGTGACAATGGAAGAAGTAATTGAGTCACTAGCTTCAAGTTCAAGTAAACGCAATTTCCTGTCTAATTGTTTCACATCTCTTTTCACTTAGCTGTTGGAAAAACCTATTTTACTGTGGTCTGGGATATTAAATTTTGGTGAATTTACCAAGTATCTTATTAAAGAGGAAGGGGTTTTGCCAATTGCATTTCAAGATTACTTTAAAGGGATTCACTTGGGGAAAAAAAGAATTACATTTCCTTTTATGTGTGTAAGTCTACATGTAGTACCTAAAAATATCTTCCTTGAAGTATTTTCCCTTTTGGGTGGTTGAGTACACATTGTTCCACCTACTACAAAGGATTAAAATGACCTGTTTCATCACAAGCAAAGTAATGGCAGCAGCATGTGATTTGGGGCAGAAAGAACACTTTGTAACTGCTAATTTCCTATTTCCAAATTCAACTGAAGATTGCAGCCTGAGTACTTTGCAAGTCTTAACAAGCAGGACCCAATGACACTGCCAGGTTTTACAAAATGGCAGTGAATCTACACTAGCAGGAAGTTTGCAGAGAGTAAGCTTTTTGGAAGGATGTTCAAATCCAAGACCTCCAGTGCCTTACAGAGACATGAAAGAGTCCACAAAACACAATTGGTAGACTCAGGTGTTTGCTTTGGCCACGTCTGTCTTCTCATCTCCATTGTACTCTGTGCCAACTGGCAGCTTTCCTCAAGGTCAAACTCTTTTTTTAAAAAAATCAGCAACTTAAGTGAGAACCAGTAATGCTTTCAGCAGGTATAATCCATTTTACTTGGAAAGTGTTTCGACTAGTATTTCTTTTAATACCAAAAGCTCTGGAAATCTCATATAAATGTAATATTTTAGTACTCATATCTAGGGCAAAATTTGCATTCCTTAGACAAAGAAAAATATTTCTTACTGAATAAGTATTAGATCCCAGTCTACAATCAAAATACACATTTTCTAATGGCCAAAAGAAAACAAATGCAAATAAGGCTATGGTGATACAACCACTTTTGAAGCCACAGTTTCATGATCCTTAAGTTCCCAAATAATTTTTATCCCTATAGGTTGTATTCTTCAATTAATCATTTTTTGCCTTTGACAAATGGACCTGAAAATGCACATTTCTTTACTCTTTATTAAAGCATTACATTTAGACTCATTGACAGCATGTGGGACCTGAAGTTCTGGATTACAACTGATAACCCCTGGAATGCTACATACTGATTAGGTCTATAAAATATCTTTGATTATGAAAATCCATGAATTCTCAAAATCCCAAATACTCTGTAGGACTTTTGATGACCAAATTCTTAAGATGTGTGCAGAAGCCACTGTGCTATAGGACAAAAAGAATAGGCTCAGTGGTTACAATTAGCAATACTCAAGGCCACGCTCATCCCTTCCTTACAAGGTAACATTGGGTGAACAAGTTGGCCTCCCTCTCACAATTAATTTCTAATTGTTTCAATCATGCTTTAAGTGAGAAAAACCATGAATATGAGGTCTGACAATAAAGTTTGCAAACTTGCCACCATGTGCTTACATTGGCAAATTGTACAAACAACTCAGTAAGGTTTGATAACCTTGATGTATCTGTGCCTCACAGCTGTGTTTCTATCGACATGTGGCTGTGTCTTGCTGAGTGGCGTTCATTATTGTTGGCACGTGTTTTTGTGTGCTGTCATGAGAATGTCAGAGCTGGAATTAGAGCAACAAACAAACATTAAATTTCTTATTAAACTTGGCAAGAGGGGAAGTGAAATCAGGGACACGTTAGTCCAAGTTTATGGGGATAATGCCATGAAGAAAATGGCAGTGTACAAATGGATTAAACATTATTCTGAGGGGCGAGAAAGTGTCACTGATGAAGAGAGATCAGGATGGCCAATGGCCAATAATGAGCAGAACTGACAAAAACATTGCAAAAATTCATAGAATTTTGTGTCAAAATCATCTCCTGACTGTGAGAAGCAAAGCAGATCAAGTAAACATCAATAGAGAAACAGGAAAATCTTAAGTGAAAATCTTGGCATGAGAAAGGTATGTGTAAGAATGATCCTGAACGAAGGAGCTCACCAATGAACAAAAGCAAAGAGGGTCAAAGTTTGCCAAGACCTTTTGGAGAGACAAGATGACGTTTTGGGCTGTGTTATCACTGGTGATGAAGCATGGGTGTACCAATGCGACCCTGAAACAAGGCATCAAAGTGCACAATGGAAGTCAGCCAATTGTCCACAACCAAAAAAGTTGCACCAGTCCAAATCAAGAGTGAAAATGATGTTGCTAAACTTTCTTGGTATTAGAGGGCTTGTTCATTATGAATTTGTACCAACTGGACAAAGAGTCAACCTTAAGTTTACTATTTAGAAGTGTTGAAAAGGTTGTGTGAAAAATCTTAGATGAAAACAGCTTGAAATTTTTGCCAGCAACTCATGGCTCTTGCATCACGACAATGCACCAGATCACACGGCACTGTCTGTGAGGGAGGTTTTAGCCAGCACACAGATAACTGTATGGGAACACCCTCCCTACTCACATTATCTGGTCCCCAATGACTTTTTTCTTTACCTGAAGGTAAAGCAAATATTGAAAGAATGGCATTTTGATGACATTCAGGACATCAAGGGTCATACGATGACAGCTCTGGTGACCATTCCAGAAAAAGAGTTCCAAAATTGCTTTGAAGGGTGGACTAGGTGCTCATGTTGGTGTTTAGCTTCCCGAGGGGAGTACTTTGAAGGTGACCATAGTGATATTCAGCAATGAGGTATGTAGTACTTTTTCTAGGATGAGTTTGTGAACTTAACTGTCAGACCTCATATGTTGCATTAAGTAGATAACTATTTATTTCTATATCTATATCTATCTGTCTGTCTATCTATCTATCTATCTATCTATCTATCTATCTATCTATCTATGTTTCTGTGTCTACATTAACTAGCAGCTTAATTCTGTTGGAAATAAAACTCTGCAAATAAATGTGCTGCAAATAAATAGTCGGAGATTCAAATATCTTGGCAAGGCAGTTTTTACCTCTGCAGAAGAGGGCCTAGCAGCACAACAAGATAGAGACCACAAGCACACTGCGCAGAGACTCGCAGGTGCTTTTGTCCCTAACACAGGCTTAATTAAGTCTGTGTTTCACCCTGTTGGCTATGGTTTCGACTACACAACCTTGTCCTTACCCGATAGGCTATTTCATATTTTATATTTTATGAGGGAGTTGGTATAAGGGAGTTAACAGAGACAAAGGAAATTCCAAGGCAACCCATGTGACTCTCACGTAAAAGGATGAGTAGGGGGAGAAGGGAGGGGCCTGTTCGAAAGTAGGTCCTGAATATGGGATTCTAAGTGGAGACATTGTTCTCTTATTTAGAAGAAAAAACATACACTCCCATAATTCGTATATTTCCTCAATTCCAATTGTCACTTAGGTCTAAATCCCTGGAGTCTTGTCTCCTCTCTTTCTCTTGCGGCTCATCTAATCCAACAGGGAACTCTACCAGCATTTCCTTCAGAATAGTATATCCAGAATCCGACAGTGTCTAACCTCCCCACTGCCCGTGGTGGTGCCCAGCGCCATGAGCTCTCCCTGGATGATGGCAATCATCTCCTCCTCTCTGATCTCCCTGCTTCTTGCTCTCCTTCAGGCTATTTTCAATATAGAAGCCAAAGTGGCCTTCTGGAAACGGAAGTTCCGGCCTGTCGTGCCTCAGCTAGGGGCCCTCAGAGAGTTTCCTTTCTCTCTCAGACTAAAGCCAACAACCTTCCACAACCTATCAGACCCTGAGACCTTGGTGTAGGAAAGGACACAGAGCTGTCATGACCTCTCAGAGTGTTTCACTCTCCCCAAATCTCCACGTGTTCACCAGTGTGGAATCTCTGCACCCTGTCCTTTTGGGTGTTTGTAGAGACTTCATTTTATGGGCATGATTGGCTGAACCATTGGCCCCTAGCGACTGAACTCAATCTTCAGGCCCTCTCCACTTCCCAGAGATTAGAAGTGGGGTACTAAAAGTTCCAACCTGCTAATGATAAGGTTGTCTTCCCTGGCAACCACCCCCCCATCCTTTGGTTAGTTACCAAAGGGCTTTACAAAGCCACCTAATTAGCATAGCAAAAGACACCTTTATAGTTCCCATCACTTAGGAAATTCCAGGGGTTTTAGGAGCTCTGTGCCAGAGCCAGGGACAAAGGCCAAATATATATTTCTTATTATACATCACAGTATCACACCTCCCTACTTTCTAGGACTTCATTTCTTCATCTGTAAATTGGAGTAATTATAGTTCATACCTCATGTGAGGTATGGAAAGTACTTCAAACAGTCCCTGTCAGAGGAACAAATTCTAGAAAGCTAACATAAGCATTTTTTTAAAAGGGACATTTCTTCTACTATTGCCAATTAGAGAAACACAGGAGTAATTCTCAACGCATTGTCCTTATACTGTGTCAGAGTAAGAGTCTTGTTTGAAAAGCAGATTCTTGTGCCCTATCCAAGGCTTCCTGAATAGAATCCTAGGACGGGTGCCTAGTTGATTCCTTTGTACTTCAACATTTCAGATGCACACACTAGAGAGAGTGCATCTCCACAGCTATAAATTATCCCAGGTAACTCCAACATACCCTTCATTTCTATCCATTCCCTGTGCTACTGTCAGGGTGGTTCAAGTAACAGGATACCACCAAACTGATGGTGTCCTGTCAGCCAAGAGTTTAAGTCATTTGTTAAATTATTTAACATCCTAAGTACTCCCATTTACCTATCCTACCTAGCTGAAATTCATTTATAATTGGATGAATTTAAAGAATATTTAGATATAAATATAAAGAATTTAAAGAATTATTCTTAATTAAAGAATAATTACCAGAGAATCTCAGTAATCCCTTACCTTCTAAAGGGATGCAATTAATGGAAGTCTGCACACAGAGCAAGTTGTATTATAACTTCAAAAAATCATAACAGAGAAGCTCTCCGATTGGTGCTTCCTGGGGCTACTTTGGTTTGTGTATCTCTTGAAGGAGAACGGCCTGTCTGTAATTTAATCCTGATTCAGGACCCTTCCACAGTTTCTAAGACTCACTTTTAAGTCTCCAGGTAATGTTCCATTTATATACAGCGTCTGTTTCAGCTCTGAATTAGGAGAAATTTCAGAGTCTGTGTAGATTTCCAAGAGGTAAACCACAGAGTCAAGGAAGCTTAGTTCTAAGCACAAGGAGGGCAAGAAGACCCAGGTCTCTGAGCCAACAACACCCACTTCTTTGGCCAGAACCCAGGCTGGGTCAGGGAATGGGAGCAAGGATCCTAAGAAATCTGTCAGGAGCATTCAGTTTTTCCTCTGTTTTGTACTGCTTCCTGCTGAAGCTGACAGTGAGAATATTCTCAATTATAGAACCTTCTAAGCAAATGTTTGGTGTGCACCTTTATAGGTTTCCAAGCAAGATTGTCATTTGGAGACAGACTTCTTCTCTAAGGTGACTTATGTCTTTGTGTGCAATTTACTGATGAATAGATATGAAAATAATAGCTGATTTAGTTTCATTGTTAAATTATGGAATGATAAGTTTGGAAGTAAACTTTGCACATCAACTCAACCATCTCCTGTTATCACAGATGTGTAGACTAGGCTATTTAGATCTGCAAAAAATGTGAAGCAGACAGTACTTGATGGTGAAAGAAGTAAACCACACCTAGCTCTTGTCTGGAATTTTCCTATTGTCCACTATAGCATCCTTGTTAGATCCTGAAAATCCATAGAGAACTACCATATAACCTTGTTCCTTGGTACAGAAACACTTCATACCTGCTGGCTGTGGGACCCATGATGCCAGGTTTTACTCTCTTCACCTGGAAGAGAAAGAATAGGAGTAGAAGAAAGAAAGAAGGTAAAGGAAACAAAAGTCAATACATTTTCTAACTTAGATTTCACCCTTTATAATATGAATTATTCTTATCTGTCAATTTTCCATGTTAGAATTAGATGTCTAGGATAATAAAATTTCATCAAAAGAGTGATATATTTGGAACAATTTTTGTTTTCATTGCTTTATTACTACATTTTGCAATTTAGAGGTATTCAAGTTCTTTTTGTCTCAGAATCATATCTCCTAGTCCTAATAGGTTCAGAGGGTCAGAGAAATAGCATAACCACAATCACAATCCAATCTTGACAGTTGACCTACCAACCACATTGTATTTCATCAGCAAAAGAGATGACTTCATTGAAAATGGATGCAGATGTTTTAAAACCAGATGCTTTAGGGATAAATAAAGAGCTGCCTTGGTTCTTTAATAATGTAATCAACAGTCTAATAGAGATATGTGGAAGCACAGATGTTGAGGGGTGAAGGGAAGAGATGAAGAATTATAAAATCGAGTTAACGTATGACCTGAACCTTGAAGGATAAGTGGCATTTTCCATTGGACAAAAGGGGATGAGGCACTTTAGGTAAAGGAAACAACTTAAACACAGGCTGTATATGAGATATCTGAAATAGTCAAATTTATAGGATCAGAGAGGAATAGTGGTTGCCAGGAGCTGGGGAGAGGGGGAATGGGGATTTACTAATCAATAAGCATGAAATTTCAGTTATGCAAGAAGAGTAAGTTCTAGAAATTCCCTGTACAACACTGTATTTATAGCCAACAATACTGTATTATATGCTTAATAATTTGTCAACCACAATAAAATAAAATTAAATATAAACAAATAAACAAGCAAACAAACCAACCAAGGCCAAGCAGCATTGAGACATGTTTAATAGCCCATTATGGTTAGATTGTGGGGCTCTGGCAACGTAATGACTAGAGATGATGTTGAAAAGTCATTTTAGGCCAGACTAAGTCTTTACTAAGACTTCCTTTCCTGCACATCAGAGAACCTAAACAATTACATCTATGCTTGGCATAATTTTGATGGTATTGTAGAGGATATACTAGTGGGAAAAGGCCAGTTAGGAGGCTATTTCAATCATTTAAGAGAGAGATGATGATGAAGAGTGTGCACTGGTATATTTTGACTGTACGTAATGCCTGATGGAATATATTGAGGTGGGGAAGAAAGAATCAAGAATGAGTCCAAAGCACTTGGCTTAAGAGCAACTTCATTGGTTTTACTTGGGATCGTATAGGCAAATGGAGATAACATCTCCAGTATGTTTGCAAAGTGAGTGAGATAATGATCTTGGTTTTATACATAGTATGCCATGCAGGACACTCAGATGGAGAAGTCAAACAAGCAGTTGGAAATACAGATGACTGACAGTTCCTTTTTTATGCCGTATAGATATTGGTATGGACACACACACACACACGACCGACAACTCACGGCCTAAGGAGGAAACACTTTGAAACTAAAATATGTAATGACTCCTCCTATAGGACAGCAGTCTGTTCTAGTTTTACGGTTTGAGTCAATTTATAGATTGCATTTCATTATTTATAAACATCAAAATGTATTCAAATACCGAATTTGGCTTATTTGGATATTTTATTGTGCTTGTAAGTCAAAGGTTAGACCATGATTGCCTTATAGGTGAATTTGGTTTGCAAATATTCCTGAGACAGGTCTTTGAAGCGTGTTTTTATTATTTTGCTTTAGTGAATGCCAAGATTTCGTGTGGTTGTAGAGAAACAGACTGCATATAAAACTCCAGTACTGACTGGGCAAATGGCAACTCAGGGAATTGCTCAGTATCGGTGCGTACGTAGTCTGAATTGGCTCTAGTTCACACACTGGTAGTGAATCTTCGTATCAGTGAGCAGTGTGGTATTAAAGAGCTTTCTCATCTGTATGGTTTTGCATTAAACCAATTCACATGTCCACGTAATATACTGTGTGGTCAGTATCTCAAGTCACACTGAAGGCATATTCTATTTGGTTACCTGCCTTACAAGGATCCTCAGGAAAAAAATCTATAGTAAGTAGTTTATTTTGGGCACATTTTCAACTACTGGTGTCACTGCTGTCCCAACCTCCAGGCACTAAGTCCTCGCACTAACTCTTCTTGCCCAAAGGCCACCACTGCAGTAGTTCAGTCAAACCTGCCCTTTGCCTGTGCCCAGATCACCTTTCCTCCTTCTCTCTGGTGTCATTTAAACTCCCATTTGAGGTGACACCACATTTTAAGGATTTAGTTTTATTCACGAAAGTATAAAAGTAATCAGCCAGTCTTCCCAAGGTGTGTATGTATGCGTGTGTGTGCTCACACGCACACATGTGTGCCCCAGAACGTAAAATGCCTGCTTGCATGCATGACCTGCTCCTTGTGTGATGAGGGAAAGGGAAACAGCAAAGCAGGTGGACAGCTAGGCAGTGACAAAGCCAGAAGCCTCTCAGCAGAGGGAAGTCATGGCACTGGTATGTGGGAATCGGTATGCAGAGACCGGAGGAATGAGTTCTCCCCATCTCTTCCCCAAACCTAGAGACTCTCCTACCATAGCCTTGGTAAGACAGGACAGTGAGACCAGCATAGACCCTGAAACCCCTCACCCTCTCAGAATCTATTTTGTGAACGCAGAGGTTACATCCTGACTGGTCTCTGGAAGAGAGGTACCGCCTTGGTCAAAATGTCCAAGAAAGAGAGGTTTGTTTTTACTTTCTGTCTCCCTCACTGAGTTATTTGCAGACCTTCTCCATACCCGATGTCAGCAACATATTGCATTCATTCTAAGATGATATTTTTCCCACAATGTAATACCTCTAAAATTAGGATGTATCCTATGATCAGTAGCATTCTATGGCATTTGGTGTTGCCTTGATTGAATTTCTTATACAAGCATTTATTTGCAACAGTTACCTAAGGCCACTATTAACCTGAGTCCACTTTAAATGAAATTTTCTTGCTGTGGTTTTTGCATTTTATAGGTGCTTTAATTTGGTTGGAATTGAGACATTAGACCTATGTGGTTCAGAATCTCAGGAGAGATTTTTCTTTTCTTTCTCCTCTCAGTGTTAAAGTTGACAAATTCAAGTTGTCCCATGAGGATCCCAGCTTTGTGCCAGGATCTCTGATTAGATTCCCTATCTTGTACTTATTTCCTTGGTAGTTGATAAAATCAAGGTGCCTATTATGGCCAAAAGGATTTAAGAGATTTGATATTGGAACTGGAAAGGTTCACCAGGGACAAAAATTCTTTCCAGTTTCTTACTTCTGAGCAGCAACACTGCCTTCTTCAGGTCTTTGCTTTTCTTTCAGAGCCTGCCAACACCTTTCAAAAAGGGCCAGGTACTCACCCGCCAGATGCATGATTCACTATGCAATTTGTAGGCATAATGGGATTTGTTCATTTGTAATTTTATCACAATATAATTTGAGAGTAAAGATTGTGATAAGAGCTATAATTACAACTCTGGTGATTTTGTTCATTCCTTCTGCAAATACTTAAAAGGTATCTATTCTGTGCACTGGGTAAAGAACAAAGATGCCCAAGAAATGATCCCTGACCTCAGGAAGGTAGAGTCTGTTATAACTGCATAAGCCATGTGTAAAATAATTGTAGTATAATGTAACATAGAAAGTGATGGTACCAGGGAAGAGAAATGGAAAATATACCCCATGGATCTTCAGGAGAGAGAAATAAATTATTTCTAGTTTAGAGAGAATTAAAAAATACTTTATTGGAGATATGGGTTACCATATTAATACAAATAATAATGATTACCATTTAAAAATTTTTACTCTATTTAATCCTCTATGAAATAGACATTAATTCTATTTTATAGCTGAGAAAACTGGTTTTGAAGAATGAATAGATTTTTAGGGGAGAAGCAGTTCTGGGAAGGGTGTTGCTTATCAGTGGGAATCGTCAGAACAAAGACATGAATGTGGAAAAAGAAGGGACACATACAAAATACTAGAGTACCTGGTTTAATTTGTTTGGAGCATTGGAGGGGTAAAGGCAAGTAATAGGAGAGATAAAACTAAATATTTTGTTGTAACTAGGTAATGGGGGAAGAGTGGGAGTTGTCATAGAGACATAGAATAAAATAACTGGGCAAATACTTATTGTAGAGTAACAAAGAGGAAGATTTGTCAAAGATGAAGAAATGATTAGGGGGTTGGGTTTCTAGAAGGAAGTGATAACTAGAAGAAATAGTAAGCACAAGGGAATATAGGACCTAAGAGATCTGTCCTAATGAACTTAATTATAAATTCCCTAACACTGCCTTTGATGGTAGAGAAAGGGCTTGGGAGAAGGGCTAAGAAGGTATGAGATGTAATCAATGGTAGCAGGGTTCATAAAGTTCTGAACATCAAGGTTAGTCTTCCTAGAGGAGTAATCTTAGACCAGGATGCTTCTAACACAGATCCGGTTTAGAGAGGTACCATGATGTACCAGAGGTGATCCTCATAGTTTGGACCATGGTGACTCATAAAGTAGGTGAAGACTAACTGTCATGAGAAAAGGCTTTAAGGGTGCAGTGAGAGAAGTTGAAAGAAAAATTGATCTACAAAGAAAAGGATTGATTTAGGCTAAAATAATTGATTGAAGCCAGTTCTGGCCCACTGCTCGTTAGTAATTTCCTAGGGTACAACTTTGACCTTTAACAAGGATACTTCCTATTTTACCCTCTGGTGGAAAAATTGGACACCAAAGACCTGGGCAGAAGAATCAGATAATGAGCCTTCTGGATGGGACTTTGTGTTCTTTCAGTGAAAGTCTGAAATGTTACGCTATCAGCCTATTTAGGACTCTGTTCATTTCAAAGCACTCTGACCTCAGTCATGGAGAAATCAGCAGATTACATTATTTCTAGATGCTGTTTGTTCCTAGGGAAGGTAGTTGATATTAATATCTCCTGCCAGCCTGAATTCTCATTAATTCTAGGATTGGTCTGAACTGTATTTCCTCTTATTTCCATATGAGTTTCCCAACAATTAGGGGCAACTAACTGAGTAGGGGTGAAAAAATCTGAGACTTGTAGTAAGAGTTGAAATTCCTGGGTTAGTTTAAGAGGAAAGTATAAGCTAGCAATTTTAGAGTCATAAATTTGTAATGGTTGCAGATATGAGAAAAGATTGCTAAAGGAAATAGGAAAGGGAAAAAACAGAGTAAGAGAAAATAGTCTAAATTTTCATGACCCCAAGAAAGATAAACATTTTTTTAAACAAAGCATAAACTCATTAAGTAAAAAGGATTGATAAATTGGACTTCATAAAAATTAAAAGGCTCTACTCATAAAATGCACCATCCAGAGAGTGAAAAGATAAATCACAGTCTGGGAGAATGTATGTGTAATACATAAATCCAGCCAAGAATTTTGATCTGGAATATATAAAGAACTCCTATATATAAATAAAAAAGCAAAACACACACATGCAAATAGAAACAAGAAACTCCTAAAGTATCCTATAATTAATCTAATTACTGATCTATTAAGATCAAATAAATGGCTACAGAAGGCATACTGAGAATGTAAGCTACCCTTTGACCTGGTCGCCCCATCTCTCTGGCTTTACCTCACACTGCACGCACAGGCCACCTCTCTGCTTCAGCCATTAATACGCCTGTGTGTCGACACCTGCGTTTTGATGCTTATCAGAAAAGTGCTTTCAAAACAGTCTAGTTATAACAGACAACCTATATGCATTTATTGAATAAATGCATGCATGAAGGAGTAAGTTGTTAAATCCTTCCTTCCTATTCTCTCCCTTTTGAAATTCTATGTATCCTTTGAGATCCACTCATATTTCACCTCTTCTATGAAGCCTTTCCTAACCACAACAACAAAAGTCATCCTTCCCCGAGTTTTAGCTCTTAACAGAACTATTCTTTTGATTCTTAACACATTCTATAATGTGCTTTTTCATATTCACAGATACTACCATCCCATCAAAAGAATAAATTCCAGAAGAGCAAGGAACATGCCTGACACCTGTATATATTTAATATTTCAGAGTATCTGTCTTATTGCCTGGTAAACAGTGGTGCTCAGTATTTTTCAGGGAATGGTATAGTGTAATGGTGACAGATGCAGTCTCCAAAGTCAGACATCCCAGCCAGGGCACTACCCCCCCCCCAAAAAAAAATAATAAATAAATAAAATATAGTCAGACAGACCTAAACTCTGCCACTTCATAGCTGTGTGACTCTGGAATTATCTGACTGCTGTAGGTATCAATTTCCCCATCTGTGAAAGGCAGATAATAATGCATCCTTAAAAGAATGAAATGAGTTAATATCCAGAGTATTTAACACAAACAGGAAACACGTGATAAATGATAGCAAATAGTAGCAATAATAGTAGTGTTCACCATTGATTATGGCTGACTCTAAATAGTGAAAGCATTTACCTGGAAAACTAAGGGAGAAACACACATGAACACAGAACAGAAACCAAAGATTAATAGAACAGCTAGAGAAAATGTCGAGCCCACACAAGTGTTCAGCTTGCCTTTCTTCTGCAGACTAATCTACATGTGACCAAAGGTCTTGGGAGCTCCGTTTCCTAACACTGCATGAATTTTCTCATTCCACCTCGGATGTCTGGTTTCTCACCTCCTCCTGATACACAGGGTCTCAAACAAATGGCACAATGTTATCGCAGACACAGTATTATCCGCCCCAGTGGGTTCTTTTCTGTTCCTAGTGAAGATCAGAAGTGTTCTCTTACAAAAGACATAACTTGAACCTCAGGGTCCTTAATATTCTTAGAAGCCTCCAGTCTCTTCTGTTCTCTCATTTGCACATGAGCAGAAAAGCTACTAACGAACTTAAATTTACCAACTCCAATTTACTTCAAATTTTCAGGAGACTAATGAAAGCAGACTCATTTATATGGATAGTCTCGTGGGATTTCTCAAGAATAACGAATGCACCCTTCGTGAGCTACACCCCTCATCACCACCTATTGCCGCCATCAGTAATGAATAGTGGTAGCAGTACTGCTAGTGATCCAAGTTGTTATGTATGTGGTAACCAAAGAGGGAAAGAGGGCAGAGTTTAGGCCCCTCCTTGCCTGTTGTGCTTCCCTACTGAGGGCAGGTGACTGTAATTGTGCCTGAAGCCATGGGTAAGGCTCATCATGTTCAGGCTTCTAGAACCTCCCCTTCACACTCCTGTAAGCCAGTGGTTCTTCTCATATGGTGTTCCCTTGGGGCACAGGTGTTTCATAAGCTGTGGAGAACATTCCACTGTAATACTGAATGTCTTTACTGTGTCTGTAGAGGGGAAAATGTTAGTGGATAGCATTTTCTCGATTCAAATTTTGTTCTCTAATAATTTTTTTACAAATCTTCGGCTCCAGGCACTACTTTTCTGTGAAAGGTTGCCAGTAGATAACTGAGGAAAATGAAATTGCAAATTCCTATCAATAGGATAGCTCAAAACCAATCATTTTTCCTTGGTTCAGCAGTTTGTTGGGTGTTTTTTGTTTTAAGACATGTGAGCTGTTGGTTGTGAGCTTATATGGCATAGAAATAACATAAGGTAGATTTCTTTTTGCTAGTAAAAAATATATGAAAATAGTGTGTAGATTAAATTTAAAAAATATTGATTTGTATTTTTTAAAATGTTTCACCAAGAACATGGTATTTTGCAAATAAGATCTTGTATTTGGATCTCTGCCTCCTGAAAAGTCTGATATACCCTGTCTTAGAATAATAAGTATTATATATTCCTCTAAAGAACATGGATAGAGAAGATTGATGGATAAAGGCCAAGCCTAAAATATATTTACCCTGTATGTAAAGTGACTATGTAGTTATTTATGAACCATTGCTAAAATTGATATGAGTGTCTGAAGATTCAAACTACTCTTTTGACACTTAGTCTCACACATGCAGATCTAGGACCTTAGTGATGTGGTAATAGAATTTTGGATTGGAGTCTCATGAGGGTATTTGGACAAACTATCCAAAACTTAAACCTCCCAATAAATGGTCTTTTACTCTCTCTGTGAAAAACACCTCCAGTAAGACCTTAATGTCACCCTGACTTCAAGGTAAAATGATAACATCTATGTTTAAGGCTATGTTGTTTGCATGTAAATCTGTGTGAAGGAAATTAATCAACCCAGTACACTTTTTTAATAACAAGATGCTTTATTCTGAATGCCGCAGCCTGGGTTCGATTCTCAGCCAGGGAACCCCCGCCCCCGCAAAAAATAAGATGCTTTATAATAGGAATTTATACTATATTTATGTGGGTGCAAATGTGAAACTGTATTCCTATACATACAAACTCTTTGAATCTTGGAAAGTGGAACTTGTTGTGTTTTAAACCGTAATCCTCAATTGCGTATTACTCAATTTGGAAATTCCCACCCATGGCCTGAGAGGGAAGGAAAATTCTCTTTATATATACAGCCTTCGTTCACATAAGACATTTACATACCAATTTAATAAAATGCCCTAGTGTGCAAATGTTCTCCATATGTGGAGACAGAGGACTAAGATAACATAACGTGAGTTCTTTGTGTTTTTCAGCTTTTCAAAAATTAGTTACCTGTAATGTTTTGCCTGGTTTTTTTTAATTGCTGAAAATAGTATTTTGCCATTTTTAATTTTTCCTTAATGAGGGTAAAAGATGACAATATAAAATTCAGTTTTTATGATCCTATTCTACTCTGAGGGGGCTTCAGTTTCTCATGCAAAATTCTGGTGTTTTCCCAGCAGAGGATAAAGTCAGACAGAAAATGACACAGGGTCTGGGAGCTGGAGAAGAATGTGATGTGAGACCAGAGTAGAGAGAAACATCAGGAATAGATGGGCTGGTTCAGAGTAGATAGGCATTTAGGCAGCTACCATGGAAGGAGTTTTGAAGCTATTGAACAGGAAGGACAGTAGAGAAACGGAGTAGAGTGAAAGGGTCTTTGTAACAAATGGATGTGAGACCAAATCCTGGCTCTGCCATATATCGGCCGTATAACCTTTGCAGAGGTACTCATCTCTCCGAGCTTAACACTTCCTCGTTTGGGAAAATGGGGAAATTGCCATGCTCCAGAGCTGTGTAGAAAGGACCTGTGCAAAAACTATTGCACCCCATACACATGAAATGTTTCTGCCCTTCCCTTTCAGCTCTTGCTTGACCCTGAAATCTACACATCCCCCCCAAATGGTCATTTCTTTCTTAGCCTTTTGACTACGGTAAATTTCAAACATCTACAGAAAATATAGATGTCTATTGAATCACCATGTACCCATTACCCAGCTTCAACAGTTACAAATCATGGCCCATTTCTTTCATCTGTTGCCAGTTCCTACCCTCTGTACTATTTTGAAGCAGATCCATATATCATAACATTTTATCTATAAAAGTTTCTCTAAACAATAAGGGTTATCATTAAAAATACAATCATAATGACATAACACACCTAAAATATTTAACACCTATTTTTTAATATCATTAAATATCCAGTGTACTTAAATTTCTAGTGTCTTATAATTTTTTCAGTTTACTTGAATTAGAATATGAATTATATCCACAAATAAAAAAGGTTATCTTTTAAATTTCTTAATCTATTAGCTAATGTGCTCTTGGGTTTTCTGCATTTATGTAAGATAGAAGATTTATCAGATTCAAGTTGATTTTGTTATTGTTGTTGTTGCTATTATTATTACCTATGTCAGTTAAGTTACATCAACCATATGAATACACCAAGTTGTATTGCCATTGATGATGTAATTTTTCCAAACTGATGGATAGCTCCTATAAAAGGAATGAACAAACCAATGTACAGTCTTCCCTCAATGTAAACAGTAAATACAGAGAGTGCCAAAAAAATTGCACACATTTTAAGAGAGGAAAAATACTACTAAAATTGTAATACTCAATATATACCAGTAACAAAAGATGACTACAAGTCACATTTGACTTCTGCAATTACAAGAGGTGCTCAAAGTGGTCACCAACAGCGTCCAGACACTTCTGACTGCGACAAACTACTGCTTGACCAATGCTGACCAAAGTGTCCAATTGCATGACTGCACATGCTGTTTCGGTTTCTTCCCGAAGTACCGCCAGTGTAGCTGGTTTTCCACGGCACACCACGTCCTTTAAGGTCCTCCATAGGTAGAAGTTAAGGGGTGTTAAGTCAGGAGAAAGTGGGGGAAATTCAAACAATGTTCTGGAATTTCAAATATCACTTCAAAATGGTCTTGTGCTCCTCAAATGACAACCATGCATCTTCCATTTTCGGTGACTATCCTGCCTGTTGCATGGTGATGCTGGATTCATTTGATTAATGCCATCTTTTAAACAAATGTCATACTACACATTGCTACTGTAATTCAACTTCAAAAAGTTATACATAGATAATGTCTCTTAAAATGTGTATACATTTTTTGGCACTCCCAGTAGTTACTTCCAGAAAAAAAAATGGTATATATATTAAAACTACACAAAAATATTTTGTAATTATATGTAATACAGATTTAGGCGTTAGGCACAGGTAATTATAAACTGTTTTCCATCTGCATGAATCTCTGGAGAATCATGTGATACATGAGAACATTCTTTGCCAAGTAAGATTATCTTGTTGTCACACTGCAGTAATCTAGCATCTGGATCCTGTCCTCTAAATGCCAGTAGCACATCACCAAATCTTTATGACTACTATTAATGTCTCCTCATATTTACAAAATGCCCCCTGTGGTTCACTTCATCCCCCTGTTGAAAACCAACAGGAAAAGAGGAAATTGGTTTTAGTTACTTATATGCTATAATTTGGAGAAAGGAAAGGAAAATATCCTATATGGGCAATGACCGTTGAAACATTCACAAATTTAAAGATTTCTGAAGTTTTCTCAGTTGATAGAATTTTGTTTCTCCAAACTATGTTGGAAAATGTGAATAGACTCTATGATAAAGTAATGCAGTCATAATGATTTCATGCTAATATATAAAGTTCAAGGAGAGAAATTTAACAGCTAAGAATCCATCTGGATAGATGGTAGAGTTAGGGAAACTGGGATCATGGCAAAAAATAATAAATTAATTTTTAATTATTTTCTAAGCATAAGTTTATAAATCTCCTTATGCTAGATTTACAAAATTGGCCCATAATGTTCATAAGAAATTATGCTTCATCTCTGAGATGGAGAAAATATAGTAAGATGTTTACCCTCCTCTAGCTTACTTACCTCATTATGTAATATCTCTCTTATATTTTTCTTTTGATTTATTAAACTTACTTTGTTTATTGCCCATTGTAATAAATACTGTTCATCATTCTAAAATGGAAACTATTTTCTAATCTAAATTGCGAGATGTTTTGTCATTATTTCTTGAAGCAGAAATTTTTTATTCATAGCACCTTGCAATTTCCTGGTATATAGTAGATGCTCACTTAAATATTTTTTCGCATTAACTTATCCAGTAATCATCATTAATATAGCATATCATTGTATGCATCATGTACTTTCATATGTGTTAATTTTATTCTCATACTCTCATTATCATGAAATATTAAATGTGGATCTCTTTACTCTAAGTAGAATCAGAATTAAGTGATTTCTTCTAAATCATATTGCCGGCATAACTAGGAGAATTTAGGTCACTGGGCTTTGATTTCACTCTTTCTACCAGTAGGTTTCTTTTTACTTAAAAGTATATGTTTTCTCTTCCTTCTGCCTGGCTGTTTCCATGTGTTCGAAGAGTATGTATCAAAGCAAAACAAGAAAACACAAAAATTTGTTAAAAATAAACATTTAAAAACAATGATTAAATTTCCAATGTTTACTAGATACTATCCCTTAGAACTCCAAAATAGGGTATCAGACATTTTGCTGACAAAGTTTGTGTGGTGGGAGAAATAAATAAGGTAACCGAAAATCAGATTACCTAATTTAATATCTGCAAACTGCAAAGCGGGTGCAGCACCAACATAGCAATTGTTCAGATACCGGAACTTTGTAACTATGGAGACATTACCTCACAGTGTTCTAACAGGCAGTGTTGGCCAGATGTAAAAGTTGTAGTCTTAAAGATAACCATGCTAAGTTACCACCCTGCTTCCGGTAAATGCTACATACCTTCATCTTAATTTGCCTAATAGCCGTAGTCAACATCAGTACTGGCTGTGTCAGGATTTACATATTCCCATTAGAATCCTGGTTTTGGCACCAGCGTGGTAACGAAATCATTAAATCTGGCAGGTGCTCTAATGTAGTTAGATTAACAGGTGAGGTCACTTGAAAAAAAAATCAGTCTTGAACTTGAGCTGTATTCATTGCCTAATGTTATGATCCATTTTTCCAGAAAAGAAAAGAGGCTTCTCTTCTAGCCAAGATGAAAGACACACAGGCCACTCAGGAAACTTCTGGGGCCCTGCAGAGTGAAGTCCGTGAGCAGGAAGATGAATTGGAGGAATGGGCACGGTAAGGAATGGCACAAATGAGAGGAGAAATGGGTCTGAGTTTTAGAGGATGACAATGGAGTACTTGACCTCTTATTTCGAAACATCTAATGAAATAGAACTGGAATTGTTTCCACATATTTTCTAAAATTAATTAACTATAACATACAACTATTTCCCCAACTACTGTTTGTAAGGTTCAGTCCTCGAGTAATATAAAAATGCATCTAGATGGATCTTCATCTATCAGACCTGGTTGAGATTCCAAACCTCGTATCTAACATGTGAGACAACTGACAGACAAGTACTTTAGAACTATTTACTGACCTGAGGACAAAGAACTGCTAGAGCATTTTAGTTTAGGATATGCCCATGAAGAGGTTAAATAAAAACTACAGCTCTCAATTTTTAATACTAATGTGAATCATTCTATCAACTAAATTGTATTACATTGGTTTTTCACTTTCTTAAAAAAAAAAATGACCTGTAGGGTTGAATATATACAATTTAAAGCTAATGTAACTTTGGACCTAGATGGCCTGTGTTTACTGTTCAGTTCAAATCAATTTTTTTAATATTCTTAGAGGTCATCTGAAAAATAATTGTTGTATTACCAATGTAGCATCTCCCAAAATAACACTGAAATGCTGAAATTGAACTTTGATAATTGCTCTGGTTTAGTGCAAATCAAGTACAGAGGGAGCTAAATACCAAAAAGGGGCTTGGAAAATTCCACACACTAAAGGGAAAGCTCACTAAGCTCTAGGACAACTGTTTCATCTTCCAAAAAGACTCTGAAAGTGCTGTTGAGTGCAGCGTTTTCAGACAATGGGCTGCATCAAGAGCGTCTCTTCCTGAAAGATTTCAGCTCCTCCAAAGGTGTGTGCAGCCATTACAAGGTTCTTATTCAAATACAAAAATAAGCACACCCTGTGGCCCTAGGCCAGATTTCTTTAATTGCCATGTTTGCAAAGGCTTATTGGGAATCTTTTGTGGAATTAAATTTATTTGGAATGCTCTTGTTTTACTGAAGGAAGAAAAAAATTCAGAGCTTATAAAACGAACATGCTGAAACAATATAACCTGTTTGTCCATAATGAAACCCAGATGTAAGGAACTTTGAAAGAGAAAAGTACTTATCCTGCTTCTTCTAGCCAGTGTCAGGGAGAAATCATGTCAAAGGAGCCTGTCTCAGGTTGGACAGAGATGAAATATGTGTAATTTGACCATCGATCTCTACAGTCCCCTTCTGCCAGGGCCCTACTCGAATGCATCCTCATAGGTTAGACCTTTTCTGACAAAGGTCAGTCCTGGGAGTGTCAGCAGAATGGCAAGTGCTCAAGCTTAGTAAGTACTGGTCGAGTAATAATGCAATTTTCAAAATCAGTGCCATTTAATTATAAAAAAGAATTCGCCAGAGATGGCTGTGCCTTCTGAGAGGTCCAGTTAGAGAAGTCTGGTTTTGAGTACAAAGCTCTCCAGATATAGTATTTCTGATGAAGGAACATACAAATTATAGAAAAAGATTATTGTGAAAACCTCTGAGTTAACAGAGATTGAGACTGAGGTGAGCAAGGTGGAGCTCCAGGCCCTGCTCCCTTATGGAAGCATTTGAGAAAAAAATAAGTAAATAAAATAAAAGCAGAAGACTGGCTAAAACAACTTTATAGGGATACTGGAAAACAAGTAGTTCAAATAGAGAGAACACAGGGAGGTAAAATATTTAGCTCCAGCATTACAGTGAGACATGTGACTCCCAGAAAGGGGGTACTTGAGAAGGCTGCCCATTTCTCCAGTTTTACAGAGAACTAAATGGTTTTGAACCCCAGAACTTGGTTCACAATTCAAGCATACACACACACACACACACACACACACACACACACACACACTACTTGTAGTCTACTAAGGAGAGTCTCAATGTGACTTATAAAATGAAATTGTCATAAGCCTTTTCATGAGCAATGACGTGAAAACATTGTTTTACTTATAAAATAATTATACTGTAGGACTTTGTTTACATGATTGTGCACTAGTTAATAACTTTTTATATTTATAAAAACAAGAAAGAAAAATCTTTGTTCATAGTAAGATTTACTTATAAAAATTGTACCTGGAAATTAAGTCTGTCTTCTGCCTCTTTTTTACCATTCCCTTCAACATCCACACACACACACACATAAACACATATGTACACACATGTATTGTATTTATAGTTATTAATTTGCATGGTATATTTGAAAGGAGACATTAACTTCTACAATCTTTATAAAAATAGAAAAATTAGTCCAGCAGCAAAGTTAAATTAAAAGGAAAAGGCATAGTAAACAATGACATTAAACAGGAATTATAATATTTTTGTTACTAGAAAGGGTAATCAAGATTTAATGAGTGATAAAAGTGGGATATAAATGGCTTAGAGAGTCTTAATTTTGTGTAAAAAGAATGCATGGAAAAGCCTGGAAGAAAATGGTAACATTTTTGGTTGATTTTTATTTCTTCTTTCTACTTTTACACTTTTTCAAAACTATTTACTATAGGAATTTATTAATTTTTAAATAGAAAAAAGAGAAAGCATGTTTTGACTTGACACTAAAGTGTTCTATTTAGATTATTAAAACTAGAAATATAAAATGTTCTCTTGCTTATGTTAGAGCATAATACTTTTGAAAAGCAGAACTCGGGGTAATAATGGTAGTTCATGCTTCTTGTGTTCATACTCTATTCATTTTGACTTTCTTTATTATACTAATTTTTATACACAGAAGAGAAGATGCATATGCCATTCTCCCAAGAACAAACCTACCTTCAGTACATTTTTTTTCAAGTACAAAAGATTCAGATAGCACAGAACTGTCATTGTCACTGTCATTATCCTATGAAATGCCTGTCAGTTACTCTCTGTCTGACCTTCAGATTGGTGGAGTAACTACATCAACAATTGCACCAAAGTCTCTTGGATCAACTGGAGTGAGCCATTTGCAATCAGAAAGAAGCTTGGGTAAGCAAACCATGTACAAAATTTTCTCGACTATTTTTAAAGCATTTAGGTCAATTTCTTTATGTGTCTAGAAACCAGAATGATAATTTTATTATTTGCCTCCAATAATACTAATTTCATAATGTCATATGCACAGTGCCTTGACTATGCTCACTGTTGACCCTAGCACTGGAGTCCTATTCCAGTCACATAAATGTTTGTGGCCAAATGTATCATCCTCATGATTAAAATATCTTCAGTCATCTTATGGTTCATGGGTTGACTGCTTAGATGTTCTATAGAATTGCTAAGTAGCTAAAAATTCTATTATAATATATAGCAGTAACTTCTCCTCTGAATGCTACCAGAAAGATTAAGCAATGTCTTGTGTATTTTTTGCCTTTAGGAGATTTAGGGCTTTGATAAGGAAAAGACAGATAAAAGAAAGAAGAAAAATAAAGTGGGTAAAATGGGGGAGAGAAAAGGGAGAGACAGTAAAAAACTTGAAGGAGAGGAAAATAAAACCAGTACTATGGTAGGAAGAAACAAAGTTTTGATGGTTGCACTCAGTAATACCCACACTGTAGGGTGTTCGTTCCTCACTATGTTTAGCAAACTTTGAGGGTATGTTACAGTTTACTGAAAAGACCACTGTCCTTAGAAAGGTAGGACCTGGGTTCAAGCTGTCTTTCTACTCCCTACAATGCAAAACAGGGATTAGAATACCAACATTATAGGGCTATCCTAAGGATTAAATGAGATATTTATGAAAATCACCCAGCACAAGAAGTACTCAATAAAAGTTGTGGATGTGAACATATCTGTAAGCACCTTCTCGTAGAATAGACTAGATTTGGGATCTGTATTTCAATTGCCAGTCAACTAACAAGTTTCAACACTGGACAGAAACACACTCCTTGGTGCAACGCCGCCATTTTCCGCTACCGTTCATGGACATTTACAGCCTGGCTGCTGCTTATGTGTGTTTGATTTTGCTTCTGGTCTTTTCCTAAGCCTTTGATCCAGGGCTATACAGGATTTTGACTTACTGCGGTTACTGTCTTATTCCCTAGGCTTTATTGTTTGCATGGCTAAGATAGATACACTTTCAAAGATGTTTCCTAAATTCACACTGACTTTTAACAATGACCAAATCCATATGCTTAAAAGTGAAAATACAGATTTTTCATCTAGAGAGGGGATATTTTCCATCCTTTGGCAATGTGTTATCATGGCATATGTTCTGTATTTGGGTTAAACTGTGAAAGCTCCTAGTATTAGTGGAGAAACAAAATCAAGGGGCTTCTCCTTGCAAGATGAGAGTTGAGCGAGGATGTTGACTTCTCCTTGAGTTTCTGCAGATTCTGCTTCTGAGTTTTCTGTCATTTGTTGCATTTGGTTCATTTCCATCTGTTCCTCTTGATGAAATAATGACTGGGACTAAAATTAAGTATCGTCTTTCCTTTTAGAAAACAAATGTTTTTATCCTTCAGGATGAGCTGTTAAAAGGGCTGCTATACATTCTCCTTCTCCAAAGTAATTTAAGGATTAGGTACTCACTTGACTGGGAATAAACTAATTTAATTCCAAACATTTCTTCTAAACAAAATACTTAGAGGAATCCTCTTTAGGAACGATGAGTTTATTCCTTTTCATCTTTCACCTCACTTTGGTTTTGTTAAAGATACAGAATACAAAGCAAGCTGTAGATAGTGTTAATCCTTTGATGATTTGGGACCCAGGGTCACATTAACCAAAGCCGCTGTCTTACAATAATAGCTGTCATTTATTGAGTGCCTGCTGAATACTAAACCCTGCTAGACACTTACCCACATTACCTTCAATCTTCACATCACCTGATCAAGGTAGTATTATCCTTATTTTATGTTCAGGAAAACTGAGAATTGGAAAGTTAAATCAGTTGGCTTAGAAAGTGACAGAGCTGGAATGCAATTGCAGGTCTGTCTAAGTCCAGGACATGTTGTTCTATCCAGTTCATCATGATGCTTCTCTGTAGTGTTACTCTCTCTTTACAGATAACATTATTACATTTACCCAGCATGGGTCTTTCTATGCACAATCATGAAACTTATTTTGGGTTTGAATCCTAGTAGTGAGAATTTTAAAGGACCAGATTTCCAAAAGGATACTAGTCTCTGATTGACCGTTACTTTACCTTCCTAATAAAGTATTTTAATTGATGAGAGGAAATTGAAGTCTTTACTTGGCAAAAGTATTAACCATTGGTAGGAAAGAACTCATGGGAAGCTTTAATTTATAGGTAGCAATTAGGAGAGAATAGCTAATAGGAAATAGAATAAAGATCTATTTATATATCATATATCCAAATTTGAGAGACTCAAATGTTTTACCTACTCAAAACTTATGATGCTTGTAGTACAACTAAATAATCAGTTAAATATGCAGTTATTATGCTGATGATATAATCAATAGTTTAAGGTAAATGGAATAATCTCTAGGAATTATCACTAAAAATAATCACTCGCTATGTTACAGACTTTGATTTAAAGCTTTTAACTATCTTCATTTAGTTTGGCAGGAACTAATATGTATAAAGGATATAGTTTTATTGATGCAAAGAATAACAATAGTGGGTTCTTTTAATGTCCTTTTATTTACTTCTTTTTCTTTCTGCTTTGATTTCTTTGAAAGGAATCAACAGCATCGAAATTCCAAAGAGAAAGACTCTGTCGTTCCATGCTTCTGAGACGGCGGTGACTGGGGAAGGAGAGGATTATTTTCTGTCTTTGTTTGGCAATTCAAAGAAACTTACTGCCCACTCATCCCATACCGAGAAAACTTGCAAGCACTTTTCTATGATTCTTGAAGAAGTGAACCCATGTACATCAAGGTACATATTCTATTTAAATTATTTACTGTCTTCTATGGGGGTAGGAGCAATAAATCAGTAGGAAACAAAGTTCTAATTGATTGTAAGAGTCATGAATTCATCTAAAACCCTAAGTAATTACTGAAATATAAGTGTTTCGTGTTCTGAGCAATCAATATAACTTTCTAAGGAATCAAACAAGAAATGTTAACTCTTCAAGATGCCAGAAAACAGCACTACATAGTCCCTACAAATAAATCGACTCAATTATTCAAGAACCTTTTTTATTACTGACATTTCATTCAAATGGATTCACTATCTTCTTTTCTTCTACTAGGATCTCAAGTTCAAGACAGAGAAAGAAAGGTTGACTTTTAACTCACTGATTCATTTTTATGTTGTTAGTATCTATGAAAAAGAGAATTGATCTGGAAGAAAGTTGATATTAGAACTAAAAATAAAAGCTGACTCATCCATGGGTTTACTTAATCCTGCTTTTCTTGTACTTTTCTACGATTGAATTAATTGTTAGTAGTAAACACATGTTGATAGCCAGTATTAGAGTGTGACGAGAAGTTGTTAGCCAGAATTGAGTGTCACACATAAAGGAAACTTTTACCTCCTTAGGTCAGATTTCCTAAAAATCTATTTAACTGTAATGAATACCTCAGTGTTCTATCAACCATGTGAAAACACTTAAACTATTCATTCAGTATCTACCATGTTAAAAATGATTACTCATTTGGGCAAAAATTTTAAAAAGACTTATGAATATGGTATTTTACATTATTTTATGTTTTTAAAGGAGTTTTTATTTTTCAATTACCATTGGCATACAATATTATATGAATTTTGGGTGTAAAACATTGTGATTAGATATTTATATAACTTAGAAAATAATCACCCTGATAAATCTAGTACCCATCTGACCATACACAGTTATTACCATATTATTTACTATTTCCTTCATGCCATCCTTTACACCCCATGACTATTTTGTAACTACCCTTTTGTGCCTCTTAATCCTTTCTTCCTCTTGATCCCTCCCATCAGCTCCTCCCATCTGATAACCATCAAAATGTTCTTCACATCTATGCGCTTGTTTCTGTTTTGTTTGTTCATTTATTTTGTTGTTTAGGTTTCACATATAAGTGAAATCATATGTTATTTATCTTTCTCTATCTGGTTTATTTCACTCAGCATAATACCCTCTAGGTCCATGCCTATCATTGCAGATGGCAAGACTTCGTTCTTTTTTATGACTGAGTAATGTTCCACTGTGTGTTTTTATTTATTTATATATATGGAACATTATATACAATGGATAAAGGAGTAGGTTTAAATCACCTTCCTATGGCATTTATACCTTGGCACCTAAAGCACTTTTTGAGTTTTTTAAAATTATTTTATGTGAAAGAGATGATTTTATTGCCCAGGTAAACAGTGCAACAAAATACACTATCTCCACATAGAATTTGTCCAATAGAATAGACAGCTTAGGAACAATTTCCAAAGCCTGTTTGTTCTTCATTTCTTAAAGTGAACTGAAGACATGCTTATCTGAAGGCACCTTGTAATCTTTATGGTTTTCTAGTGCTCTTGGAGATATTAAAATTGCTGAAGTGAACACCCATGGTTTATTCGTGAGGCTCGTTAATTCTTCCCTTGACAAAGAACTGGAGATTGGAAATCATATTCTCCAGCAAAAAATGAATGGAAAAACAGTGTCTTTCTACCAATTCCTTCCAAATATCATAATGCAAGCCAATTCCACAGTAACAGTGAGTATGGGATACAAATACTGTGAACTAGAATTGCACAGGAAAAATCTCATTTTCCTGGTCAGACTGTGGTTTAGCACCAGCGGTTTCTTCGTCACTCCGTCTCTATGCAAAACGTGGTGTTTTGTTGCTGGTAGCTAACTGTGCCGTGTTGCCCATCTTTGTATCTAAATTAATACTCCTAATTAAATTAAATTTTCATAGCTTTCTTCAATATATTGTGCAATACGTTTTGTTTTTTATGATTTAACTATTAAAATGAAATACCCAAGTTTCTAAAATTTAGCTATCATTATCTTTAAAAGAAAAACAAAGAGAATGTTTACCTAGAGAGCAGGTAATTAGTTTTGAGATTTGTGGGGTTTTCCTCATTCCTATGCTTTTCTTTAAATCACATACACATAGAATTCAGTGTCACACAGCTTGACATTATATACTACATAGTCATTATATTTTAAAACTTCTTATGTTCAGAAAGGTAATGTTGCAATAATCCTTTGTCATTTGCACAACGATGCTGAACTCCAATGATGTTGGTCGTTAACCAACTACTTTCTTACAGGTCTGGGCAGCAGCATCTGAAGGAAAGCATCAGCCACCATCAGATTTTCTTTGGAAGGAAGAAAACAAATTCAGAACAAGCCCGAACTGTGTGACGATCCTGTGCAAACCTAATAGTGAGGTCAGGATCTGGTTCTTAGCAATCATTTTTAAATAGGTAGTCTCCTTTTGTGCCCCTTCTCCCCTTAGCTCACTCTATTATTTTTCCATCCCTAACCTAAAAGCTCAGATAGAACCATAACTAAATGTCATAACACATCAACAAATCAGCAGCATGCTCTTCCCAGTGCCAAAGCATCAAGGACCTGCTTACAATTAATTTGGCAAAAATTATCTCAATATCCCATATTTCTAAAAGGCTATTTCAAATTTCAGAGTCAAAGATGGATTTTGTTCATGGTGGTTAGCCTGCAGAGTAGGACAAGAAAGGAAGAAACAATGTACAGGCTTTATCTATTCATTTATATATTTCTCAAGTGTTTGTTGAGATTCTCTATTCTAAGGGCTGTAATAACTGTTGTAATATAGAGTATGACAGAATTACCTGTTCTTAAGGTACTAATTTTCTAATGAAAGAACCTACACTCTGATTTGTATGACTATACTTTATTCACTAAAAAATTAAATGCATTAATAATGACTTAGTAACTTATTTCTAATATTTGACAATTTTACATTTTCAGTTTACCTTTCACTTGGTGTAATGGTAGTATAAATTATACCCAAAGACACACGAGTAAAGTTTAAAGGTATCTCTTTTTACAACCAAAGAAGTTACCACCAATACAAAACCATTCTTTAGATTTTTCTTAAATTCCTGTTCTTTTTCGTTACCCCCAGGTTAACTTACTATGTCATATAACTACTGATCCACAAAATGTTGCTCAAAATCTATTTCTGAGGGTTTTTGTTGCTACATTATACCTAATGCTTACTTAAATCGACTGTCCCTTGACACTAGACTTGCTAATGATGCATTGAGCCATTTAATGTCTTTCTGTGAGAACGAACAGTTGTCATTAGATGGAGAGAACACTCTTTGGATGTAATTTTGCAGCCTTCACTCACTTACATTTAGCTATTTTTGTGGGCTCTAACTGAATTTTATAATACTTGCAATTATTTTCACCAAAAGGAAAATAAGGCTATACATCTAAGTATTTACTTGGCCTCACAAGAAATTATTGGCAAAAACTAAATTAGAATTAAGGCATTCTTGTTTCAGGCCTTTCATCACATTTATTTACCCATCTATCCACTGTGCAAACGAATTTGGGGTTTCTACTTTGTATACACACTGTTCCAGGCACTGGGTGTTGAACTAGACAGACCAGGTCCCTGAGCACCTAGAAGGCATATTTTGGTAAATTGTGATTCCCTGAAATTGAATTAGACTTTGTATTTAGACTACCCCTTTTACTGAATGGTTTGAACTACTTTGCACATACAGAATCAGACTGTTTCTGCAGGGTGATGCAACTACAAATAATTTTGGTTGCCAGTGATAGAGTGAACCTGATTCATTGATTCATATGGGAAGGAAATATTTATATTATAGTTAGTATCTCCCAAGTGTTGTGCTAGATGCTGGGGGCGGTGGGGTGGGGCGGTGGAGGGAGTATAATTACTACATGATTACTGTCCTCAGAAAATTCAAGAGTCTAGTAGTAGCAATTGATATGTAACAATAAACAATTGCATTACAGGGAAACAATGCTTTAATGAGAGTATGTACACAGAGTGTGGTAGCCTGGCTCCAAGCTCTCTCTTTCGAACCACCTGGCTTTTTACTTTTTTTACTGTCCAGTACTTGCTCCCTCAAGCTATAAGGCCATTGCACAAGCTCTTGCTTCTTCATAGACTCTCTTTTTTCCCCTCATTTCTTACTAAATCCTACTCATCCTCAGACCTCAGCTCAAGCCTTTTTTTAGTTCAGGTCCTATTGGAATTCTTAACCCATGACAAAACAATCAACATTATTTAATTCAAATAAAAATGTTTCCATTAAATACATTGAAATGTGGTTTTAAACGTAAAACTCTAATGTAAACATAGAGTCCTTCCCACCCCTTTTTCTAACAACAAATTCATTCATATTCTCACCTAGTGATATTTAACCTCACTATCTGCACTTGTCAGATTTTCCTGAAAAGATAGATTGCTTCATTCCATAGACATCCTAAAATACCAACAGACCCAAGGTTTTATCATGACCCTGAAATTGCTTTTTATTTATATAACAAAAAAATAATTCATATCTTGTGGAAAAGTTACAGAGCCAGCAAATCTGCCTGAAAGAATAGCCAATCACACAAATTAGAATAGGTTCTTTTACTGGACTTGAATAAAGAAGTTATATTATGAGTCATGGGTCATTGAAAAAGGAGAAACCTAAAATAAAGTATGATGGAATACTTTTTGAATACATAGAAATGGTTAATATTCAATATAGCTACCAATTATACAGTGTAATATAAGGTAGACTTAGTCCAGCTCCACCATGAGTTAAATGTGTAATCTTTATTCTGTTTTCTAATATATAACATAAGAGATCATAGAATATATCAGTAAGATTCTATGATTCTATAGAATTTTAAACTACATTTTTTTCACCAGTCACAATGTTGTCCTATAGGATTTATAGCCTCTCTATTATATGTCAAAAACTTAATAGACATCACAAAAATTCAGAACCAGCATCTTAAATATTTCAACATTCAATGCCTGGGATTTTCCCAATACATTATTTGCATTAGAGATTCAGGTATGGAACAGACTGCTCTTATGCTGTAGGAGCTCATTGAAGGACTGTGTATATGTGCATTCTCATTTGATTCTTAGATTGTTTGACTATTTTACAAAGGAGGAAAATGGGACTTGGAAAGTTAAATGGCTTTCTCAGAATCCCACGATTGGTGAAATGACAGAAGTAAAATAAAACCAGACATTCTAACTGCAAGAATTTTTATATCATGAAAAACAGCCTACAAGGTTCACATGGCCAACATTCCAGAGCTGTAATTAAAACCATATCTTTTTATTTTATCACATTATTATTATTGTCATTTGTCATGAAATATTTTAAAGCCCTATAATATAGAGAGAAATAAAATACTGCTCTTGTCTTGGAAAAGCTTACAATCTAACTGAGGGAGATTGCACTAAAAAGATCATGAACATATTTGCAACACAAATGTCTCTGTTTCAGCTGCTAAAGAAAGGGACTCCCTAACTGATGATCTAAAGCAAAAATAGAGTTTTACTGCTGTGATCCATGAAATTGAACTTTTTAAAATAGATTTCATCTTTCTCTTTCTCTGCCGTAAGCCTAGCCTCGCTGAATTTGCCTTTATGTCTAATTAATTTGTCAATCCAAGAAGAGGGTTTTTCAATGGTTACAGCATAAACCACAAATTTCTAATTTTATAAACTGAAAAGTAGATCACAAGAACACTTTGGAGCTTAATTTTTCTCATGGTTCATAAAGACAAAATTGTTAGTCCCTACATATGATTTTCCTGAATGGTTTTTGCATGTGTATGTTGTACACATGCCACATATTCAATAAACCACAACAAACTCCAGCTTTAGTGGTCATAGGTGTCCTTAATAGTCCCACTTGGGATTCTGACCTGGAAAATGTTGTCTCTTCTTCATGTTTCTGGTTCTGGTAATATTACTCATTTTCCCATCTCAAATAAGATATATATGTGTGTGCATGTATATGTGTTTGTGTGTGTGTGTGTGTGTGTGTGTGTGTGTGTTGGCATTAAAATTAGAGTGTGCTTGGAAAAGATAGATATGTAATAGATAAAAAATTATCTATCTTTTCCAAGCACACTCTAATTTTAATCCCAACATGTATATATAAATTGCAATATATACACAATACATATATTTCATATAGTGTCGTGAATATTTAAATTTTAACTTAATATTATAGCTATTTGCACATCTCTTTACAGTTATGAAATTTAGTAGCTCAATTAAATCTCAGAACACCCTCATATAGCAGTTCCCCAACACCAGCCTCCCCATTTATGTATGAGGACACAGGCAGTAAGTGACCAAACTGCCTGAGGTTATGCAGCTTGTAATTTTCAAAATTGAAATCTAAGGCCAAGATGTCTTATTACATCTTCATCCTTTCACTACACAATAAGTAAGTGACATACAGTTTGACTTTGAAATTTTATTGCAATAAGTCTATGACATTTAAAAACTCTGACTCCTGTAGTATTTGATATTAATGAATCATTTCTGTTAGGCCATTGCCTGGTACACTCCTATTCACTGGAAGCAATCTTGGGAGAAATTAGAGACTGACATTGAATTTGAGAGATGCTCAATTGTAAGTCCAACATATCAAAGTTACATGTTTCATTGGCCAGAAGGTACAACTACAACTACAACAAAACAAGATCAATCTAAGAAAGATACCTCAAAACATCAGATGGAACCAGTTCAAGTTTTTCTTAAGAGGTAAAAGTTGCTTGTTTTTTGTTTTTAATGTTTTTAGTTGAGCCCTTCCCACAATTGGTAACTAAGGAGGTAAGAATGAGTGGGTGACAAGTAGATATGTGATGAATAAGTACATCAATAGTGACCCAAAAAATCAACTTTGAAAAGGATTATAAAAATCCATAATAGTGTTTATATTTTAAAACATAGAAACATAGAACGAGCAGCGATATGCTCATGGGACAATAAAGGCTGGTGATTTCCTCTCGGTAATATCGGGACCACCCCTAGCCATTGCATTTCTCAGTGGCACTGCTCTTAGAGGCGAGGCTATGAGGAGGTGAAGAGACGAAATTATGTCATCTTCAGCAGTGCTTAGGTGAAGGGAAAGGAGATTATTTAGGAATTTCATCTTGGATCAAGAGCTGGTTGTGGCTGAAGGTACAGAATTCATGTTATTCCTTTCTGATGTTGTAATAAAAGTGATGGCCACGAGGTCTCAAAAAGCCATAGTCTCTGGTTTTAAGACGTGCTCTCACTTCATTGAGCCTTCATTACTAATGCCACTGCATAAAATACCTTTGGGTTCAATTTGGGCTTAATTTTTCTTTCACAGAGTAAAAGAAGTCCCACCATCCTTTTTCCCCACTCGCAGCCCTTGGTGCAGCAGTCCCAGTGTCCCTGCACACCCCTACTGTCCTCTGATTGAACCTCACAATACCAGTATGGCTAGAAGCAGCTTAAATGGACAGCCCAGGCCTCAGTCAGGCAGGCCTGATCCAGCCCAGGTAGGTCAAAGGGGTACTTATTCCAGCACAGTAAGGTAGAAGAGAGAGAGAGAGAGAGGTTGTGTGTGTGTGTGTGTGTGTGTGTGTGTGTGTGTGTACTGGTGAAAAGCTGTTAAGTGGTAAAATACACTAAGTATTAAAAACTGTTCATATTCATATCCTTAAGAATAGATGGCTCCTAAAGGAAGTATCATAAACTACTCAATTTACTCTAGCACAATGTCTCTACTGTTCTTAATAAATACATGTTGAATGAGTCAAAAGAACAGCATGGCCAACAAGGGTATGTAGGATTCTTAAAGTGTGTCAAAAGGACAGTTTACTTTTTATTAGGCAGGATAAAGTGGTCCTACAAGTTATGCTATGCTAAAAGTTACCTATCTTTTCCAAGCACACTCCCATATTAATCCCAAATTCTTATCTTTTTCAACCAGAAATTTCTTATTTAAGACCTCTAAATAAAGCTTGTAGAGTAGGTGTCATTAACCCATGATATGTGAATGGATTTCAGGAAGTCCATGAATCTGCTCTGCTGTGTGCCTATATGATGTTTTCTGGGAAGAGAGTCCATGAGGTTTATCAGATGCCCCCAAGTGTTTAAGAACTCATTAGAGGAACACAATGGCAGATCCTAAACTGTGGAGAAAACCTGTTTCACTCAGCATCTGTATCTTGGTAAAGTTATAATGATTTGCAGACTTTTATTTCACAGAAGGATGCTTTTTAAAATGAAACCTTGAACAGAATCCCACTATATAAACTGGGTAAAAGCAGGTCTGCCCAAGTGGAAGAGGAGATGGCGATTCCCATTACACCCTTCCTCTTCTTCCCGCCTCCCCTGTGATCTTTGAGCACCTCTCAGGAATCACAGGATTTTGTATACAACACTATGAAGACCACTATTAGCAGGCTAACACATCATTGGGGAATAGCACCCCAATAATAAGGCCTTTTAGAATCAGAAAGATGGGAATTTTGTAAATTTCTGACTACATTCCATTTCATACAATTAAGAATCCTGTGTCCTTGTGCCCGAGTTTCTTCATTAGTAAAGGAAAGGATCTGGGTCTGAAATTTAGTTAGCTGTTTCACCAATTACTTACATATATATATATATATATATATATTTTTTTTTTTAATACACACACACCTTTAGTACTTTATCACTTAGACTGGAGACTCTCAAGAAGTATGTCCATTTTGGTTTTTCTCCAATGAATGATAGCCTTCACTATTTTACTATTTTTTTCTGGACAATTTGCTTTCCAAAGAAATTTGATTCAGTTTTGTTGATCTACCTTTGTATAATGCTGGCAACTTACCTTGATGATTCAGTAATTTTTGCTATTCAATACAAGACATGTCACAATATACGTACAAGAGCTGTCCGAAAAAAATCCAGCCGTACATGCCTCTATTTTTCATGTTATATGGCTGGATACTTTCCAGACAGGCCTCATATATCCTCTAATAGTAATTCAAAAAGATAGTTGCTTTGATCCTTTCAGAGCTCTGTCCATCATTATATACCTTTTTACTCTTTTATTTATTAAATTTTCAGTATGAACGGATGTACATCAGAATTATAAAAGCTTTTCTTTGATTTCAACTCCAAAAGATGGCCACGAAGAGACAGGCGTTAGGAGTGACTGGTTGATGATTCCCTGGGTAACAGCAATCCCTGAATCACCAGTTCACTTCTTTGAAGGAATATGTAACAGTTCTTTAAGGGAAAGTTACCTCATTTGTTAATGATCCAGTCTCTTTTTAATTTACCTATCATTGAACTATTTGTTATCATTAGCACACTGCTCAATAACTGACAAAAAAAGAGACACAACAAAAATTGATCAATTTTACTCATAGTTTCTTCACTCCTGCTCCTTTCCCCCTACACTAATAGGCTGGTGTGCTGAGCTACAGAGGAAAGAATTTAGTTGCATGTGACTCCTCTCAAATGTGTTATAGAAGAGCCTGCAGACTAACAATCAAGATAATCATCCACACATCATATGCCTAATTGATACGAAGCAAATTGGTTTTTTAAAACATGTTAAAATACAGAACACATAAAGGATAATGTTAAAAGCACCCATGTACCACTCATTCAGGATTAATGTTAACATTTTCTCATATTGCTTCACATTACCAAGAAAAGTCCTATAAATTTGAAATCCCCTTTCATCTTCTTTTCAGTTCTAATATGAAATTGGAATAAGTCACTCTGGTCCCCATTTTTATATTTTAATTATATATGGATATATATTTTTATGTGTTTTTAATTCACGTAAATGGCACTTAACACAGTACGTGACACATAATAGTCTAACATATGGTTGATGACCAGACAGAAAAGAAGACACTAAAGTTTTTAAGCAGGCATTGCACAGAGTTAGATCTATATTTTAAAGAGAATTTTGAAAGCAATGCTGAAAATGAAATGGAATGGAAAATATTTCAAAATCTAGGCGGAAAGAAGAGAGGGAGGGAAGAATAGGAGAGAAAAGGAATAATAAAGCAGGTTAGAAAAAGAGATTCAGGACAAGTAGGTCCTAGAGAGTTGTAATTTGAGTCCCAAAAAGGACAAGGGAGAGAGAAGATGAGGGCAGAAATAATATCTAAAGAAACATTGACAAAAGTTGATGAAATAGTAATACATCACAGCATAGAATCAAGAAGAATGGATTCCAAACAATGTAAATCCAAAGGAAACCACACCTCTGTATATTATAATAATATTTCAGAACACCAAATAATGGAAGTCAAAAAACATTGAAAAGAGATATTTTCAGTGTGCTAATGTGCTAAGAAAACTACTATCCTAGAGTTCAAACCAAGCAAAAATATGCTTCCAAAAGTGAAGGTGAAATGAAGACATTTTCAAGCAAATAAAAATTGAGAAACTTCATCAACAATAAAGTCACACTAAGGAAATATTTCAAATGGAAAGAAAATGATCCTAGAAGGATACACAGACATATAGGAAAAAGTGAAGAAAAATGCAGTCAAAATGTGGATAAACATAAACGAACATTCACCATACAAAATAATACTAATATTGTGTTATGAGGTTTAAAATTTATATAGAACTTAAATTCATGGCAACTGTATTTGTTTCCCAGGGTTACTGTGACAAAATACCACAAACTTGGTGGCTTAAGACAACAGAAATTTGTTCTCTCACAGGTCTGGAAGCTGGAATTCTGAAATCAAGGTGTCAGCAGGCCCACTCTCTTTCTCCCTGAAGACTCAAGGGGCATGCTTGTCCAGCCTGCAGCCTGCAGGCTTCATGGGGCCCGTGACAGCTTTGAATGCAGCCCAACACAAATTGAGGAACTTTCTTAAAGCATTACGAAATTATGCACAGACCTTTTTTTGGCTCATCAGTTATCGTTAGTGTTAGTGTTCCAAGACACTATTTTACGTGTGGCCTACGACAATTCTTCTTCCAGTGTGGCCCAGGGAAGATAAAAGGCTGGACACCCCTGCTCTTGGAGATTATCCTTTCTTGCCCCTTCCTAGCTCCTAGTAGGTGTTACCAGCATTTCTTGGTGTTTCTTGGCTTGTAGATGCATCACAGTGATCTCTGCCTTTATCCACACATGGCCTTCTCTCCTGTGTATCTGTGTCCATGTTTCTCTCTTTATCAGGACACCAGTCATTAGATAAGGGCCTACCCTAATTTAGTATGCTCTCATCTTAACTTGATTAAATCTTCAAAGACCTAATTTCCAAATAAGGTCACATTCTCAGGTTCAAGGGGTTATGACTTCAAAATATTTTTTTTCGGCGGTGGGCACCATTTAACCTATAACAACAGCAATAGCACAGAAGTTGTGAGGGACTAAATTGAATTAAAGTACTCTAAATTCCATGATTTGTTCAACAAATTATAAAAGTAACAATTTATATAAGACTTCAGTAAACTGAAGATATGCATATCAGAATGTAGGATAAACACTAAAATAATAGTATGTGTCATGTTTCTGATATGGCACATCATATCTTCATTATTATTCACTTCAAAATACATTCTAATTTCCAATGTGATCTTTTTTTATACATGGGTTATTTGGAGATAATATAGCACAAACAAAGTGGGTTTATTTCAGGAATGCACAGTTTATTCAAGCTTTGAAAATTGATGTTTCATCTTAACAGAATAAAGAGGAAAGTTATAGAACCAGTACAATAGATACAGAAACCCTTATTTGATAAAATTTAATACCCACCCATAAGGAGAAAACTTTAGAAAATTAGGATTTGAAAAAATTTTTTTAAAAAATCCTAAAGTAAACTGTCATACTTAATGGTGAAGTAATGGAAATTTTTCCCTTGAGATCCTGGTCAAGACAAGAATTCTCTTCATGTTGACTTCCAGTCAGCATTGTACTAGAAATTTGAGCGAAATAAAACAAGAAAAATGAATATACAAATATTGCTTTACCCCATAATTCAGCAATTCCATCTCCAGGAATTATGTATATATGTGTATAATAAATACACACATATGCATACCAAAAGACAAATACAATAATGATCAAAGCAACTGTTTGTAATAGCCAAAAAATAGAAGCAATCCAATTGTTTATCAACGGTATAATGGATAAATAAATTATAATATAGTAATGCAATCCCATAAGCAATGAAAATTAATGAACTACTGCTACATGCAATAACATCAGTGAATCCCATAAGCATAATATTGAGCAAGAGATGCCAGACAAAAAGGAATATATATTGCATGATTCTATTTATGTAAAATTCAAAACCATACAAAACCAAACCACGGTGTTAAAGGTCAGAATAATAGTTATCTCTGGGAGAAGGAAGAAAGTAGCTCTCGGAGGTTACACACAAATTGCTTCTAGAATACTAACCACATTCCATTTTTTGATCTGAGCGGTGTTTACCTGAATCACTGTTGTCGTCATGCTGTGTAATTACAACCTGTGAACTTTTCTGCATGTGTGTTATAGTTAAATAGAAGTTTATTTTTAGACCTTAATGACAAGAAAAGGAAAATTGGACAGGGCAGAAAGCATTGTTAGAGTAATGAGCGCTGACAGCATAGCATGGCAAGGAAGGAGGAAGAAAACCTAAAAAAATAGATTGATGAACTCAAAATGAATATTAATAATAGGTTTATTTAGTGTAGGAGAAAAAATAGTCTTACCTGAAATAAGTCCAAGCCTATCATTATAATGCACTGTGTTGGAAATTAATTTTAATAGCGTTCATCATAGCTCAGTCATTTTCAGGAATATCTCATGGCAGAAGTGGCTAATTATTTCCCCTAAGCCATTGTTCCTTTAGAAACAAAACACACAGGTCCAGGAAAACCTAGACACATGGCCACCAAGAATGCAGCCTGTTTTGCTTCATCTCGCCGGCAGTTAGGCAGGACCATGTGTCTATATTCTGCAGAATGGAATGTGAACAGAAGTCACATATATAGAAGCTGATTGTGCCCTTGGAGTGTATGCCCCACTGTGTCTCCTTGGTGCCATGATGATAGTAGCTAGAGCTGCCATCTTTCAACTCAGACATAAAGCCATGTGTTGAGGATGGAAAAGCCATCCTAAATGTCCTGTATTGGCACATGTCCAGACTGTTAAGTGAGAGAGAAATAATCTTGTTTAAGCTCTTGTTGTGTCTGAACCAAATGGCCCACACAGGGTCATTACCATTTAGTTTCCCTTAATAGGCTACTGGTTAAAGAGAAAACAAAAATCTCAGCTAGAAAGGACATTTTATAAACAATTAGGTAAATTTGAAAATAGAATGACTATTAGATATTGATGCATCTGTACTTTCTTTAGGTGTATTAATTGTGGTTATATTGGTTGTTCTTAGGTTGATACAGAACTCTTTACCTAGTTACTGGTAGTTTATTGATAAAAGCATAGATAGTCAATGCAAGTATGGCAAAATATTCATTATTGCATCTAGATGATAGGTAGATTGTATTATTTTTTCATATTTTCTGTATGTTTGAAATTTTTCAAATAAAATTTTGAAAAAATAAAACAAAACTTTTTTGATAGAATGCAGTATACACTTAGAGCTACATGCACAAGGCACTGATCACAGTATGAAAGAGTCGCAGTTAGGAAGGCTGATGACCCTTTAACAAAGCACATGTGTTTGTATTGTTGCCACTAGTTTTCTTAGACCCTAAGAAAATGTGCTTTCTTCTTCCTGAGATTCATTTACAAACTATGGATAACTGTCAGTCTTCTGTAACTTAGTTAAACAACAGAAACTAGCCTGAAGATAGTGTCCTACAGACATTGTTGTGTTTGTTTGTTTTGTTTTTTATTGTTAGATTTATTGGGGTGACATTGATTAGTAAAAATTACATAGGTTTCAGGTGTACAATTCTACAATGTATTGTCTATGTATTGCCTTCTGTGTTCATCACCCAGAGTCAGTTCTCTTTTCATCACCATATATTTGACTTCCCCTCCCACCTCTCCCACCCCTCTCCCCCAAACCTTCAGATAAACGCTAACCACTAAACTATTGATTGTGTCCATCAGTTTTTGTTTCTTTGTTGCTTTCAGCTTTGTGTTCCACAAATGAGTGAAATCATATGGTGGTTCTTATTTTTTCTGTCTGGCTTATTTCGCTTTGCATGATGGTCTCAAGGTCCATCCATATTGTCACCATTGGCCCTATTTTGTCTTTTCTTATGGCTGAGTAATATTCCCTTATGTATAAGTACCACAACTTCTTCATCCAGTCATCTGGCAAAGGACACTTTGGCTGTATCCATGTTTTGGCCACTGTGAGTAGTGCTGCAATGAACATTGGGGCACATATGTCTTTGTGGACTAAGGTTTTCAAATTTGGGGGGTAGATACCCAGAATGGGGATTGCCGGGTCATATAGTAACTCCATTCCCAATTTTCTGAGGACCCTCCACACTGCCTTCCACAGTGGTTGTACCAGTTTGCACTCCCACCAGCAGTGTACCAGAGTTCCTTTTTCTCCACATCCTCTCCAGCACTTGTTATTCCTTGTCTTGTTGATAACAGCCATTCTCACAGGTGTGAGGTGGTGTCTCATTGTAGTTTTGATTTGCATTTCCCTGATAGCTAACGAGGTTAAACATTTTTTCATATGTCTGCTGGCCATTTGTATTTCTTTGTGGGAGAAGTGTCTGTTTAGGTCCTCTGCCCACTTTTTAATTGGGTGGTTTGTTTTGTTGTTGTTGAGTTCTTTATATATTTTAGATAGTAGACCCTTATCTGATGCGTTATTTGCAAATATTTTCTCCCATTCAGTTGGCTGTCTCTCTGCCTTGTTGATGGTTTCTTTTGCTGTGCAGAAGCTTTTTAGATTGATATAGTCCCATTCATTTATTTGTGCTTTTACTTCCCTTCTCTTTGAGGTCAAGTTCATGAAGTCCTCCCTGAACGTGAGGTCTATAAGTTTAGTACCAGTATTCTCTTCTATACAGTTTATTGTTTCAGGTCTTATGTGGAGGTCTTTAATCCATTTTGTCCTGTGTTTTTTTTTTATTTTATTTATTTGTTTGTTTGTTTATTTATATATTTATTTATTTATTTATTTATTTTTGTAGTATGTGGGTAGCTCCCTGGCTGGGAATCGAACCCAGGCTGCAGTGCTGACAGCGCCAGCGCCGAAGTCTTAAGCCACTACACCACCAGGGAGCTCCCTCTTTAATCCATTTTAAGTTAATTTTGGTACATGGTAACATTTTGCAGTTCTTTTGCATGTGGTTTTCCAATTTTCTCAGCACCATTTACTGAAAAGGCTTTCTTTTCCCCATTGTATATTTGTCAAAAATTATCTGTCCATATATTTGTGGGTTTATTTCTGGGTTTTTGATTCTGTTCCATTGGTCTGTGTGTCTGTTTTTCTGCCAGTACCAAGTTGTCTTGATTATTGACGCTTTGTAGTATAGACTGAAATTGGGAAGTGTGATGCCTCCAGCCTTATTCTTTTTATGTAAGATTGGTTTGGCAATTCAGGGTCTTTGATGGTTCCATATGAAGCTGATGATTCTTTTATCTATTTCTTGAAAGAATGCTACAGACATTGTTTTAAGCTAACAGAGTGGTACATGCAATGTTTAGTGCACTCTATTTACACCCTGTCTAATATACTTTGCCTACCATCTGTGATTCATAATGCATATGCAATGGGATTCACTTTAATTGTGGACTTTATAATTGCTACTGTCTTCCATGCAAATGTTGTTTTATCAGTAATATAATAATAACAAATGTTCCTTTGTTTCTGAGGGTTGCATAGCCTATATAAAAACCAATCTGTTAGAAAATAAATGAAACTACAATATAGATAACATTAGGTGAGCATGGAACATTTAAAATCTCATCAATGTAAGCGCTCTCTTAAGATCACATTTATGGAATTTTACTTTAGCTGGACTATGGTTGATTACTCTTAACAGTTCATCAGATCTGGCTTATCTGTCCTGGGATCAAAGTATTTTTTTCCCGTAAGAACATGTTTCCAATCCATAATGATAACAAAGGAAAGAAATACAAGTTGGAAATAAATTATTTCTATGTCCTACATATTAGTATTTGTTCTGTTTATTGATGATGTATTGCACTGTTTGAATTTATTAGATTAAGACATTGGAATGTCGAATGTCACATCTTTATGACTGAGTAGATTTTTAGTTAATATTATATGATATATATGACAGTATTAGTCAAGAATATAACTATAAATTGTATGAATTGATATATAGAAACTTAAAAAAAATTTCTAACTATTCTGTAAAATAGAAAAGCCAATTACTTGAACCTCTTACATTCAGACTGAGTAGAAAATGATTACTTGAAAAAAACACTGCAAATTGCCAAGAGTTTTTCTTTTTTATCAAATAATAGCACCAAAAAATTAGAAACTATTGCATAAAGGAAAGTTATATCACTTCATGTATTCAAAGGTAATGATTTTTCTCTTCTGTTGCTTGCTTTTAAAAAATTTATGTTACCATATTTCTGCAGACTTTTTCGTAAAGAATAAAGAAGTAAAACACATTTATATCTCTTCTTACAGCTAAAATAAAGGTTTCTTTAATGACCCTAAAAAGAATTCCAAGATATTAGTTCTAATGACAGAATGATTGGGTAACTTCATGACTAGATTGTTTATTTCAAAACATTTCAATATCACCAAACAACTATTTTAAATTAGTTGACCTTTAATTCTAAAAGATTATGATCTCATACATGGAAATATGTATCATTAATGATCCATTTCTTCATACGAGTAAGAAATACTGTTTCAAGCGGTCACAGTATTGAGTTTGAAGTGACTAAGTCTCGAATGTTTCAGGCTCACATAACCCAAGAAATCACTATCACCCACTGACACTGAAACAAGCACCACTAATAATAATAATCCTGTAATTAAATTTCAAGAAATTATAGATGGGAATTTTTTACAAATGTTATTAGTTTTAAATATATGACTTTGCTGTAGAACAAGTTTTCAGGGTGCAACTCAAAACCTTTATCCTCAGGCTAATCAGGCTGGAGGGACAGACATAAAATATTTACAAGGTCTATTTCACGCCAACAAATTGCTCCAGAAGATGGGACGTGATGAGCTAAAACCTTCTTATATCTCAGGCACTGCCTATATGGTAAGGAAAGTATCTTAGAAGCTTGTGTATATGCCAGGTCCCTAACTTATTATTCACACGGTAATACTGTGATGTTCCCAACAGCATCTTCACTAAGTAGACTCAGAAACCTATTCATGGCTAAGAAAACAACTGTGTGAACCAGAAATGCTTGACAATTTTTGTTCATCTTTCCTGCAGAGCACATTTTCCCATCCAGCTCCTAGCTTTTGTTTCTTTGTAATCAGACACTAACAGTTTAACTTGATGATTCTTCCTCTGAGCTTGCAGAGGAAAAGAAAGGGTTATGTATGACTGAGGAGCTTTTCCTGTAGCTGTTTCTTTCTGGAGAATTTCATTGTTGTCTGTACCCAGTTTATTATTTTGTTTTCTTATCTTTTATTTTACAGGAGTGGAAGAACATCTCATTTCTGGGCTAGAAGTACTTTGTATTTGGGGTCATGCAATTGAGCACTATTTTAGTTTGTAACACTAGTTTTCTATATAGAAATTATATTTAAACAAAGTGACTTTGAATCTGTGCTTAAGTATCTAGAGGTGAGAGAGGCCATCATCTCTGTCATCTCCTTCGTCACCGTCACCGGGGTGTAGCCAGCTAAAATGGCAGGCTAATTAGCATCTGCTGCTGTCCACACGCCCTCTCCTGAATCCCTCCAGATGCAGCCCAGTCCCTGTCCCTCCCTGCACCAGCTAGTTCATCATTAAGGCATCTGTAAGTGCAGAAAGACGAAAGCATGTGAGGAATTTCTCAGTAACATCAGTTTTTTTAAAATATATCTTCCAGGTGGATACCTTTTCTCTCAAAGTTTTAATTATATCTTGAAATGTTTCCTTTAAAATAATTCATTGATGTCTTGGACTTAATAAACAAATAATACTTTTCAAGTGGTTTTTAAAGTACTTGGTTCAAATTACCATTAAATAATGTCCTTAAACCTAAGATTTCTTTTTTTCAAATGAAAGCAAATTCTTTTGTTAATAGTTTACTCCAGGATTTGTTTAATGTGGATAATCAATGCTTTAAAAATATTGAACTAAATTCCTATTGACCCCTAACCCCCCTCTTTTTCTGCGGGGGTTTGCAAGGAGCAATAATTTCAAGTCATCTGAGTCACAGAAGCAATGGATAATCAACTCAACCTTTAAAGATAAGTAATAATATTGCAATTTTTTTCTCTGCAGAAAAATAATTAGAACAAAATAATCTGCAGATAACATCTTTAAGAGCCATCAGAACATGGGTTGTTTTCATATATCCTGTAGTCATTAATTTTCTGTTAAATATTTATGTTGCTTTTGGAGCCAGTTTATGTCTTCCCTGTTGTATAAGAAACTTTCTAAGAATGGAAAGCAGAGAAATATCAAATGTTTACTTTTTGCCCTATATTCCCATCCTGTCCTTGTTGATGGATAAGCAAGAGTGATGGAAATTCAGAGTCACTTCAGATACTCAAGAACAAAATTCTGCAACTATACCAATACATTTTAATTCCTATTAGTAACAGGTTATTTATAGTAGAACAGAAATTATTCTGGTTAAAGAAATTACAGATCCTTGATAGTTGTATATCTTTTAAATGGCAATCAAAGGGAAGATTAGGAGTTTTGGCCATGCTGTTCAGTTGATAAATAACCTTCTGTCATTTAACCAGTCCCTTCCTACATTGCCTCATCTTTTTTTATGATGGTATCAACATCTAAGTGATTGAGGATGATCTCAACAGTTTTCTGTATTGTAAGTGGTTGTATTTAAACTTTTCCCCAAAGAGCTGGTGACAGGTAATTTTTTTCATCCAAGGATTCTTTTGGTCAGTATCCTCCTGTAGTTGACATCCTTTGCTGCCCTAGTCCATAAGGAATCTATTTTGTTTTCTTGCTCTTTTTTCTGAGTTGGCTTTAGGTTTTTCCTTGGTTTAAGAATAAAGCTACAGCCACCTGATCCCTAACTTGTTTATATTCTAGTTCTTTGCTGGCACAAATGACTTAATTTTACTACTCCACCCAGCCTGCTGGCCTTCCATGGTTTCTAGTACCCATCTCTTATATACCAACCTTTTAGTTTTTCTCAGGTTGCTCAGCTATCTAATTTCTTTCAGCTTGTGTCTTTCTAGAGTTTTCCATAATCGGGTCCCCTACTCTTTTACAAGTACACTCTCCTCCATTTCTGTAGCATCATTATCCTTTAGCTTCCAACATTCTAAAACTGTGATGGCCGCAACCTCCCTATTCTTCTGAGAAACTTTCTTCTCAGACACTTCTTTTTTTTTAATTTTTATTGTTAGACTTACTGGGGTGACATCTGTTAGCAAGGATTACATAGGTTTCAGGCATACAATTCTACAGTGCATTGTCAGCTTGTCGTATAATAAGTCCACCACGTAGTGTGAGTTCTCTTTCCATCACAATATAGGACATGGGGACTGCAAAGGGATTTATTCCAACCACTTCATTTTAGAGTAAAAGAAACTGAAGTCTGCAGAGACAAATTACCAAAATTTACCTGGTAATCAACCACTGAACCACTCAAGTTCCTTTAACTGCAAAGAGCTGGAGAATCCAGCCTTGGACTCTACTGATATAATTACTGCTCCCAGAGTTCTTGTATTTACACATTAGGACTCATTTCCTCCACTTGTTATAGCCCTGAGCAGTAGTATGTCATTTAAATACAAAGGATGGGATCTGAAACCTGCCACAGACATTAGCAACCAGCACTTCTGTAGCCAAAAGGGAATTACACAAAATTCTGAATCTGAATATGATTTGGAAAGGGGACGTTTTATTATATATAAAAAAAAGGATTTTGTTGTTTTGTTGTTCATTTTGGTTGGGAAAAAATGTTTTGAATCCTCTCATTAAATATTGAATAACATAATTTTGGTGAGGGTTTTTAGCCCTTGTTGGTCTTCCTCAGTATTTATTTTCTTTAACTACCAAGGTCACAGATTTTTTCATTGATCCCTCTGTGGGAGGTTCTTTGGTTGTTGTTTTGTGGTGTTGTTTTTGTGTTGTTGTTTTTACCCACCTTGTTTTGAAAAGTTCCAGGCCTTTTAAGATGCCTGTGTTGTGTCTTCTCAGAGCTTTCACCCCCATCTGGTGGTATCTTTAGGATTGACCATCACTGTGCCTCAATATTTCTGAAGCCTTTACTGGGAACAAAATTTTACATCATCTGTTAGGGAAAGACTCCTATTTATTGTTCAGGACAAAGTCATAGTTTGGTTCTTGATATCCATGACCATTTGTTGGCAATTTATAATGCTATACACTTGTATAGCATTTCATGGTTTTTACATTATCTTGTTTGAGCCTATGCAGTAGGTAAGGCTGATAGTATCTCCATTTTATGGTTGAAGACACTTTAGCTCAGAGATATTCGGTAACTTACCTAAAGTCACTTAGGTAGTAAATGGCAGAATCAAGTCTAGAAACCTAGCCTAAAGCCAGTGCTCTTCTGTAACACTGCCAATCAAGCATTGTAATTTTGATTGTCTTTGTTGTTACTGCTCCCCTCCCAACTTGTCTAAAAGGAAAAACACCACACATTTAAAGTCGGACCAAAAGAAATTTTCATTCATGGAGGAAAAAAAAATTTGGCTACCATGAGAATCTTAAGACTGTTCCATACAGCAAAAAAGATTTGGGTCCTATTGCCAAAATTACTAGTTTAATGAAGTTCCAATTGTTGGTACAAACAACAATCAAAGTTTAATCTCTGGGGTCTTTGACTGTTAATCACATTTTTGTGTTACAACTGATTAAAATCATGTCATTGTACTTGAAGTCACACTCTCATAACCTCTCTTTGCTCAGTACTTTGTGGGAGTTCTTCTGTGTGACTAATGGGCAGTGTAGGCGGGTCATACCACAGAATGCTGCAGAAACAACTTTCCACAAATTAGATTAGAGAACTCTGGACAGGCCAGGTCATTTCCCTTTGTGTCTGCTACCTGCCATATGAACTCTCAGGCTTGCTAGGAGACACTGAGGAATCTAGGATAGAGAATAAAGAGGGAAGAAGGAGCCAGGGCAGAAGTAGAACTTGTGATGAATCACCACCACTACCCTCAAGAGTATGCAATTGCTTAGGACCTGGGAAGAAAGCACCAAAATTGTAAACACAGGATATTAAATTCATAATTGGTAGAAGTTCTTATACCTAGGAGGCACTTCTGTGTATTGTATTAGGCACTCTTAATAAAGTGCTAGTGATGGAATTCTTCCACGAACTAATCTATGTTTATACATATTTTACTGTTCTCGGTGGTCCAAACTGGATAATCTAAACATGGTGTGTCCTTCTAGCTTTCCAAGGACACTTCCTTGGAATGCTGACAAGAATGTTCCATAAAAGTCTCTCTTTCTGTGGCCACTTTTTTGTGAGTGAAGAGTCAGTATTTAATATCCCAGAAAGAGGAACTAATATTTAATAATTTTTAATATAAAAACTTGCTAAAGAAGGTTTGAAAGTCTTTGGATTAAATTTCTTCTATCATCATTTTCTATCTATATTATTTTGTGTATTCCTTCTGTCTAAGTACTAATATATTTTTCTCTCAGCCCCCAAAGTGATGTTTCCAAAATTCTTCAGTCAGTTGACATTATGAATATTTGTTCCCCATAACCTCATTCCTTCAATGTTTCTCAGCCTTCCTGTCCTCTGACCTTCCAGCCTTACCCTGATGTGTCACACTTAGGTTGTATGAAAGGAGTAAAAAGACCTACAATCTAGACTTCCAACCCTGATGGGTCAGAGGTATTCCATAATTTAAAGAAAACTAAATGCCTGTGTAATGTCTCCAGCCCACTTCCATAGACGTGGTGTACAGCAGAAATATCTCAGACTGTGAGGTGTCCTGCTAAACACTCCTAGAGAAGACTCAAGCCAGTTGCATACAGGAAACTGAATGTCTCTTTTCTTTTTCTTTTTTTTTTTTTTTTATATTTTTCTGTGTGTTACGTGGCATATTTGAAATCTGGGGTACATCTTAGATATTCAGTAGAAAGTTAATTAGGTATTACTCATGCACCACCAAGAAGGAAATGAAAGACACAACCAGGAAAAAATAAAATTTAAACAGTCTAATAATCATATTCACAATGAAATTGAAGCAGAAGTTAAACAAAAGTCCAGGACCAGACAGCTTCACAGGTGAATGCTACCAAACATTCAAAGAAGAATTAATACCTGTCCTTCTTAAACTATTTCAAAAACTGAATAGGAAGGAATGCTTTCAAGCACATTCTATGAAGCCAGTATTACCCTGATATAAAAATCTGACAGACATTTAAAAAAGAAAAAAATAATCTGAACTTTAGGATATTAAATGGAAATTCAAAAATCAAAAAAATAAATAAATAAAAAGAAAAAAGAAAAAAAGAAAAGAAAAGAAAAATTACAATTTTTATAGGTAAACATAGATGCAAAAATTCTCAACCAAATATTAGTAAATTGGATTCAACAATACATTTATACAACATGACCAAGGAATGCATGGATGGTTCAATGTCCATAAAACAATTAATGTGATACATCACATTAACAAACTGAAACACAAAAACCATATGATCATCTCAATAAATGCCAAAAAAAGGATTTAACGAAATTCAATATCATTTTATGATTAAAATTCCCAACAAAGTGGATACAGAAGGAACATATTTCAGTATAATAAAGGCCATATATGACAAACTCATAACTAATATACTCAATGGTGAAAAACTGAAAGCTTTTTCTCTAAGATTGGAAACAAGACAAGGGTGCCCAATCTCACCACTTCTATTCAACATAGTATTGGAAGTCTTAACCATAACAATCAGACACGTAAAGGAAACAAAATTCATCCAAATCAGAAAGAAGTAAAACTTTCATTATTTGCAGATGACATGATACTATATACAGAAAACCCTACAATTCCACCAAAAAAAAATTATAACTAATATATGAATTCAGTAAAGTTGCAAGATACAGAATCAATATTCAGAAATCTGTTGTTTCTATAAACCAATATCAAACCATCAGAAGGAGAAATTAAGAATACAATCCCATTTACAATTGCTTCAAAAATAATAAAATACCTAGGAATAAATTTAAGCAAAGAGGTGAAAGACCTGTACTCTGACAACTATAAGACATTGAAGAGAAACTGAAGAAGACAAAAAAAAAAAAAAAAAAAAAAAAAAAAAAAAAAAAAAAAAAAAAAAAAAAAAAAAAAAAAAAAAAAAAAAAAAAAAAAAAAAAAAAAAAGGAGGACCTACCTTGCACATGGATTGGAAGGCTTAATATAGTTAAAAGATCCTTGCTACCTAAAGCAATATACAGGTTCAATTCAATTCCTATTAAATCAAAATAAAAACTGTGTCTTGCAATTTATATGGAACCACAAAAGATCCCAAATAGCCAAAGAATCTTGAGAAAGAACAAAGTGTTAAGTATCATACTCCCAAGCCATACTACAAAGCCACAATAATCAAAACAACATGATACTAGCATAAAAATCAATCAATCAATCAATGGAATAGAATAAACAGACCAGAAATAAATTCTTGCTTATATGTTCAATCTCCAACAAAAGAGGCAAGGATATACCGTGTGGTAATAACAGTATCTTCAGTAAGCAGTGTTAGGGAAAATGGACAGATGCATTCAAAAGAATGAAATTGGATCATTCAAAATGGATTAAAGATTTAAAAAGAAGATCTGAAACCATAAAACCCCTAGCCAAAATATGGGAGCAACCTAGACGTCATCAATAGATGAATGGATAAGGAACACAAAATGGAATATTATTCAGCAATAAAGAATGCAATCTTGCCATTTGTGAGAACATGGATGTACCTAGAGACTATTAAGCTCAATGAAATAGGTCAGAGAAAGACAAATACCCTATGATTTCACTTCTATGTGGAATCTAAAAAAATGTAACACATGAATAAACAGAACAGAAAGAGGCCCATAAATATACAGAACTAGCTGATGAAGGATAGGGGGATGGGAATAAACAAAAGAAGAAAAAGGAGAAGGAGGAGGGGGAGGAAGAAGAAAGGAGGAGGGAGGAAGAGGACGAAGAAGAAATTAAGAAAGAAGAAAGAATGAGGAGAAGGAAATGGAGGGGATGAACATTTAGAAATGGGTCACTATACTGGTTGCCTCAGAACCATTTTGATCTTCACATTTAAGACCAGAAGTAAACAGTATTCATGACCAGCTAAAGAAATAGTCATGCTGTTTAGGAATCACAGAACCTTGCACATCATACATCACCACTAAAACTGTAACCTAAACAGCAGCACCTGTTATAGAGGTGAGTTTTTAACGATGAAGGACTTTTTTAGAAGGACTTTTTAACGATGAACAATCTTTTCACCTTGGCTGAAGTTGACGTATCATAGAAATAGTTTTCCCCCTTCCTGTTAATTGTCCTGCATCTGTGAGTATGCTCAAGATCTTCTATTTCCAGGTCTTAATTTAAGATAGTGTGACAGAAAGACTCTGAACACCTCTGCTTTATATTTCTGTAACAATACAATTTCATTGTATTCACTGTCTGTGTTATATTTCACCATGTATTGCCATTTTATTTTTTTTGTTCAGGGCAATAATATTCAAATCCACAAACACGAGGATGCCGGACGTTTCACAGCCAGCAGCAAACGAGAAAATGGTTTTTCTTAGAAAAGAAATTCCTCAGGACTTTATTGTAACCATTTCTTAACAAAGGACATAGAGCTGGTGGGCAACTTGAAACATTTGTTTTTAGGATGTGAAGAAGAAAAACATTGGTCAAAAGCAAAACCATCAAGAGCTTCAGTTTATGCACCGGAAGTACCCCAATTACTAATTTTAGTCTTTTATAGTCTACCCAACTATTAGATCTATACTTTCTGTCATTTCTGCAGATGCATTTTCCAAAAGCACCTGTTTCAGGAATTCTGAAACGTGTGGTCTGTTTGATTCTCTACACTTGGGATATTTCCTTAAAACATGGATTAATTTAACTTCCTAATGACTGGCAGTCATAAGTGAGGTTTGTATCATGTAACTTGTTGGGAATGTTTAAATTCAGCCAAATAGTGTCATCTTCAAGTTGGTGATATTAGGTATTAAAGTCCATGGATAGGAAATCCAAGAGCCAATAGCATTTCAATTAAATAATCTGATGGCGTTACCTTTTTAAAAAGTCGTTTTTCTTATTCTCCAGCTATCTCATTCTATACCTGTCAAGGGTATAGAAGGTCAGAGGGGGGTTCCCTGGTGGTGTAGCAGCTAGGTTTTGGTGCTCCCAACACTGCAGCCTGGGTTCGATTCCCAGGGAACTACCCCCACTCCAAAGAAAAGAACATAGAAGTTAGAATATAATGAAATAGGCTCATTTTAAATATTGACCCTCTTTGTAGTCAGAAAGGATTGCTTTAGTTTCTGAGAACGAATCCTGTCCATACCTTATAGTCCTGCTTAATTTAGTTTAATTTATCTTGAGTCGATGTATATGTATTTATATGGCATATGCAGGAAGACAGGACATACACAATCTTGGAGTGTGAGTAGGAGTAAAAAAAGGGAGCATTTTTTCCTCCTAGCATCTATTTTAAAAAATAAAGAAAAGCAAAATAACACCCAAACCTATCGGTGGGGACTATTGAGTTTTGTTTTATTATAGCCAAACACCAAGAGCTAAAAATAGTTTTTAAACTCATTCGCCAAGAGAATCAAACATATACTTGTATATATTTGTTCATAGCAGCATTATTCACAGTAGCCAAAAGGTGGAAATAACAGTTGTCCATCAATAGATGAACAGATTTTTGACATGTGGTATATGAGGACTGTCCAGAAAAACTCCAGCCATAAATGCTGCTATTTTTCATATTGTATGGCTGGATACTTTCTGGACAGCCCTCATATACATATAACAGAATATTACCCACAAAACATAAAATTCTAATATATGCTACAACATGGAGAAACATTGAAAACATTTTACTAAGTGGAATAAACCAGACACAAAAGGACAGATATTCTGATTCCATTTAGGAGGTACCCAGAAGAAGCAAATTCATGGACTTGGAAAAGTATAATAGAGTTTACCGGGGGCAAGGGGCATGGGGAGTTACTGTTTAATGGGTGCAGAACCTTTCTTCAGGATAATGAGAAGATTCTGGTTATAGCTAGGATGATGGTTGCATAATATTGTGAGTGTACTCAAAGCCACTGAATTGTACACTTGAAAATAGTGTAAGGGTACACAAAATGGTGGGAAAAAATACCTCAATAACATCTGATTAGTATAATATTTCCAAGATGCCCGTCTAAAGCATCTGAGAAGACATACATTGCTTGACAAAATAGTTTGTCATATACTTTGTGGGTTTATATAAAAATGTTTTACATAACCCTGTGTAATGATACAGCATAAATATTTTCTAGTCACCAGGCCACACTGATCACATTTTCTCTTCTTTGAACACCTGGGAGTAGACTTGCACAGTTTTAGAAAGCTGTCAAAAACACCTCATGCCACTTTGAATCATTAATTATGATCTTTGAACCACATGTTGGTTAAATTATGTAGACGATTCTGCCTTTTACATTGTTACTATAGAAACCGTAGTCATGGTGTTGTGAGGAGACTATAAGGGCATCTGGGGCGCAATGAGAGTTAGCTTATTCCATGGTTTATAATTTCTTCCAGCTGCCTCCGTTTGTGATTATCATGTTCACATTGGGAGTATAAACAACTGAAAGGTCTCTGGTAACTATAACCAATAAACAATCTCACCCGTGACAGAGTTCCCTCCCGACCTCCTTCCCACAAGGATCTGTAATAGAAACACGTGAAAAAGTGGTGTGTATGGTTCAGGTGTTTCCAATTATTTCCCTCTTGAGCAGAGGTTTCCTAAAACCAAAGCATGCTTTAGCTCAAGTTGTGTTCCTTGTATTTGAGGATTGTGTAGTTTCATGAGAATTTCATCTGCGTATCTGTGATTCATTGACACTTCATCAATAACGTAATAGCTCCTCTGAGCTCTTCTCCATGATCATTTCCTCTCTGGGTGGTCAAAAATATGGTACATTTAAGTATTGCTTGCTTTTGGGAAGTGCAGTTTTCGAAAGTGTATAACCTTTTGCCCTTGCAAGACAAAGAGAAGTAAATGCTCAGTGCTGGGAGTTGTAGTAAATTCCTTGCTTCGAGTTGTAGTAAATTCCTCGCCAGTGATGTCATGACAGAGTTTTCTAGCACAATGCCTCCACTATCTTCTTACTCAAGGATTGTAGGTCTCTCTCTAGAATGGCATAGCTGGAGGAAAACCGACCCATCTCTGTGGTATAAATCATTAACTGCCAGGACTCTACAGGGGTTATAAAGAAAGAATGTGACTTTGGAGTATTTTGTCTTTTAAAAATTTCTGTGAATGAAAGTTGTAAGATTGACCCTTTAGACTTCAACAGCCTTAGGGAACAGTGAGCTTTATGTTATGGTCCCAGAAAGTTGACACTTCATTACTGCCCTGTGCAAGTTAGTAGCCGCACTGTGTTTATAATGACCTTTCAGGAATTGTAAGGGTTATTTCATAATGCATTTGAGTAATGAGCATTATTAAATAATATTCACTATTTAAGGAAACAAATTAATCTACAGATTGATAAGTCAGAGGAATGACAATGAAAAAGAAATTCAAACTTTACCTACTGTTGAATATTCCCCCAAATAGGTAACTATTTTAAGCCTTACCCCTGCACATTCTCTCTCTCTCTCTCTCTCTCTCTCTCTCTCTCTCTCTCTCTCTCTCATGATTTTGGCAGGAAATAGCAAAGGATATTGGGAACGTGTAAACATTGTTTTTATGATGAAGTGTTTTTGGTTAATTGTCAATAAGCTTTGAAGAGGAATCCAGACTTTCAGATCAGATTCAGGACAAGAGTTCTTTAAGCAAGTAAACTCCTACTATTCTTGGCACTTTATCCCAAGTCTAAGGAGTAGAGGCATTAGAATCTAACCATCTGAGTGAGTTTAAAATGTGTAGAAACAATATGACTCTGTGCATAAGCTAATATAAACGGTTACCACTCAGTTATCTACTGGCTTGAAATATATTGATATAAATATATTCATAATATATTCATATTCTTTTGAATGCATTGTAAGAAAAACCAGATACACATAGAAATTTTGTTTTATTTTTAGAGGAGTTTTACCTTCTTAATATTTTACTTAGACTAAAGACCATTTCAGTATGTTGAATGTCATGAAATTATTAGAGAAAATGTAAAATTTTTTGAACTGTTTGAAAGGAGTGCTGTCTGTTCTAACTGGGTTGTGTATGTGTTTGTATAGTGGTCCTGAGAAAGAGGGTAAAAGCTTTTCCTAATAGAGGTCAATATAATTGCTAGGTAGCTAAATTTTGCCTTACTCTCAATTGATTGCAAAAGTGAGTAATAATACTCTTTACTGCCTTCTATTATACCTGCACCACATAAGAGTAAGCTGACCAGATGGGCCATTTTAAATGGGACAGAAAACAACGGTACTGTCCCCTTTCAAATGGTACTGATGGTCAGCCTAGTCTCACTGGGCTAAATTCAAGGTGCTAGTAGGCTGACCATACATCCATTTGAAACAGGGCAGTGCCATTGTTTTCTCTCTCCTTTAATGGTACATCTGGTCAGAATACATATCATATTTTATATTAGTCAACTAATAATTCATTTGAGTTCAGGTGCAGAAGGAGGAACATAGCAACCATGAGCAGAAATTCTATAGGAACCGTTTTTCAAGTCAGGGAAATACCAGGGGCTCGGGTTTGGGTGCAGGGTGGGGAAGACATCCACTCCCAAGATGGCTCATTCACATGGCAGCACATTGGTGCAGACCACATACATGTTCATGTCCTCACTGGCCTCTCCATTAGCAGCTGGGGCTCCCTCATGCAAGGTCTCTAGGTTTCAAGAGCAAGTAGCCTAAGAAATAGCAAGTGGAAGCTACTGGTGTCCTAAGATCAGGACACAAATACTGACACAGTGTCACTCTGCCATCTTCTATTAGTCAAGCAGTTACAGAGTCTAGATTCAATGGGAAGAACATAGATTCCCACTCCTCCAAAAATTTGTGCTTTCGTGTAAATCACCATGAAAATGCATACTGCTTTTCAAGCTGATCTTGCCTTTTTAATGTCAACTGGGAGTGTCTGTCCCAATCTTAGAAAATAAAGTATATTCCCAAGTTCAGTTGGTAGACCCACTGAGTCCCTGTATTTCAAAGAATCACAACAGAACAGGCAGATTGTGACCTCCTTGTCTTTATTTGGAGTATATAGCAAGTTTAAGCAAAGGAAATTTGTTTGAAATATAGCCCTAAGGCAATAATTGGCTTTAGAGAGTATAGATTAACTCTTAATTTCTTCCACCACCTTTCTAGGGTCCCTCAACATCTTTTTCCCTTAAATCACTAAAATCTATGTGGATTAGCTGGAGATTTATCTTGAAGGGCTTGTAGTTAACTGTTTAGTTTGTATTTTGCAAACTATTTATTTTTTCCTGCTATGAATTCTTAATCACAAAATGTATTTCGAGCATTTATAATATGCTAAGCACTGGAATTTAAAAATACATGGTTTATGCCTTTATGGGAGTCACAGACCCATGGGAAACACAGTTGAGGCAAAATAATCAAAGAGTTATTATAATAAGTCTACATCCTGTGGGTTCTTCAGACATGGAAAATTCCAGGTAGGTGCCACCAAGCTGATTTTAAGAGAAAGGCTGAGATGCTTCAGGCAAATGGAAAGAAAGGCTGACCAGCACATGTACCAAATAAATAGAAGGCATGGTGCTCTGAGAAAGGGTCATGTGCATGGTGCATTTAGAATATGGAATGAAAGAAGAAACGAGGACGTGAGTCTGGAAGGCTAGATTAATTAGACCAAATCACGACTTTTGTGTTCTGGGGCCAAGTGTTTGAACCTGCCGCCATACCTTAAAGAAGGCAATTAGTAATTCCAGATTCCTCTTTGGAATCTGGCAGTACATTAATTAGACAGAGAGATGGAGATAGACTTTGTTTTATAATGCGGTTATTTTTCTAAGGAACCTCCACTGTTTCAAATTTGCTTTTTATAAGACTTGCTTTAAAAAAATATTTGCTTTAAGAAAAAAATATGAATAAAACATTTCTAGCTACACATACACATATATATTAATGGTCATAAAACCTAAAAACCATTGAGCAAATACAGTATTTGATCACATCTACCTTTGGCTTCTAAGTACAGGTCTGTTTTTGTTATCAATATGGGTCTCTTAAAATTCTTCTTACCCTCATCATACATTGTTAAAACAAAGCATATACATACTCAAAGAAGGCAGGCACAGTTTATGCAATAGGTGTCCCCAGTGCTGCCCCAAATTCAGTGTTAAGCCAATATCAGTCTGTATAGTGTATCTCATGCTCCCTAATTAACAAATGACCTATTGTCCTATATCCACTATGAAAATATATTATTGGGAAATTGCCATGTTAAGGAGCTGTCTCAGGAAGTGAAAACAGTATCCTATTAAGGGGAAAGATTAGAGATGTGACACTCAATTGAAAAGTGGAATTATTGCAATCACATGTTACCAAAATTTCAGGTAAGACCTTCATGGAGGATGGGGAGATATACCAATTTTAAAAAGACTTTTGAAAAAATGTGCCAAAAAGATTAGTTAGCATGCTTTTCTAAACATGTCTTACTTATTTTGCCAAAATGAAAATCTGTACCCCTTAGCTCCCATGATCGCTCAAGACCCCACGATGCCTCTTAGTCCCCTAAACTGAAGTCTAAGGTACATTAAGTCTTCTGGTTGCTCTCTGGCCACATTTTGTTGCTCCCTTCTGTATTTCCACAATCACTGTTTTAATTTGCCCCTTATTTTTACGTAAATTGTCAATTCCCTAAATGTTTCTGAGGATTCCAGTTATGCTGCCCTTATCATGGGAAGCACCTCATATCCCACTATCTGTGGGGATTGGGGATTGTTTAGGATTGTGTTTCCCCTGGTCACTGCTGACCTCCTGCTGATTTCTCCATGGGGCCTTCTTTCCCAGCTTCTGCGTGTGCTGTTCTTTCTTTGCATCCCATTACCGTCAGGCCGGACACCACCCAGACTCCTGCACACCCCAAAGCACCTCCTACACAAAGCTGTGTGTGTCCGGCACACGTTGCCTTAGGGCAGTAGGGAGGATTTACATCATTTAGCCTATAGCACAGCAAGTGACTTAGGACCAAATGCTTAACACCTCTCTTCTGAAGTCTTTCGGGCATTCCCATTTCTGGGAGTGTCTCAGGGACTCTTGCCCCCATAAAAGCCATGTTGCTCCATCAGCCTTCCTCCTCACCATATTTCCTTAGCTTCATAGTCCCATTCTGACTCTCCGTCCAGCCTCCAGCCCACCCTACCCCGGCACCACCACCACCACATCAGACTTGGCGGTTACTTCCCATAGGAAAGTCGGTCTTTCTGGCATTTCCGGTTAGAGTCCATCCAAAAGGAGCACTGACTTCAGGTTTATTAAGCAATGTCTTCTGCACACTACATTATACCATCAGCCTGTTCTCTAATCAGCATGTGAGTTCATCAGTATGAAATGCTGAGACATTATTTGGTCACGTTCCCTGATGGTTTTATTTGGAAATGATTTTTATGGAAAGAAGAGGAAAGAACGTATTGAGCCACCTACCTTGTAGCAGCCATTGAACAAGATGCTTTAAGTGCTCATCCGCAAGCAACACTGGGCCCCAGACACCAGCCACCAGCTGAATCACAGCTGGTCAGTTTGCATCGGCCAAGTGCTCCACCTTGGTCATTTGCCTGTTGCACTTTTGCAGAAGTGGGCGATGTTGCCTTTGTACCCCAGACTACTTTGTACCCCGGGACTGTGGCACTGCATCACCTGGGAGCTTGTGAGAAATCTATCACCTTAAAATCCATCCTACACCTACTGAGCTAGAATCCACATTTTTAATTCTATTCCTCAGTGGTTAGTAGGCACATCAAAGAGAATCGCTAGAGTACTCAGGGTGTTACTGAACCCCAGAAGCGCACAGATACTGTTGATTAAGCTCTGTATTCAAGTAGGACTGCTGGCTCAGCATAAGATGATATTGATGACGTTTTTCACCCAGAAAAGCAAAAACAGTTGAATAGTACAAAAGTAAAGAGAAAGGCAGGGCTTTTGTTCTGAATTTAACTTATTTGCAAAAACGTAAAAAGTGATTTTCATGTTTCTGGTTCCCTCACATACCCCCCTAAAACAAGCTTTTATTTTTTCTCCATACCTTAAGTGTAAATAGTTCTCACTTTTAACTTACATGAATTTATCCACTCCAGCTAGGTAATAGATGTATTACTTTTGTTCATGGCAACTAAAGAATATACACTTCATTAAGCTTTGTAATTGCCACGTGTTTTAGAGATGATGTCCTTGAAGAAGCAATTATAGTCTAAACTTCACTTACCTAGGAAAATCTTATGAATATAAACCCTCTTTGAACTTGCCAAATTGAGTTTTCACATTATAGAGATCTGTCATTATCCATACTGTTTCCTTGCTAGCTGGAGATTTGTTTGCTTATTTCTTGCTATCTGCATTTAAAATGAGATTAGAAAAAAGATGGGAATAGTGTTACAAAGGTATAAATTGCATGTTATAAGCTTATTTAAAACCTTTAAATGTTGAACAAATGGGGGCAGGGGATCATGGAGCTCAAAAAGATATTTGTAGAACTGGTTTTTATTTAAACTAATAGTTTAAAAAGTCACTAAATGTTCTGGTGTCCTTTAGATTTTATCAGCAAGGTTTTAACAGTCTCTTTTTGGTAGAAAAGTAAATCTTTCTAATGTGTTACTTTAAATTAAACTAATAAATTTATCACCACATCATAAAGATTTTGAAAGCTATAGGAATAAGTATACTTGAAATCAGTACATACAATCTTTATATCCTGTTCTTTTTCTCCTTTTTATTTTTCAATAATGTCACTGAATTTTCATTGGTAATTGTGCCATAAGCATAGTTCATGTTGCTTTAGAGTCCATAAGCACTTAACATGGCTGTTAGGTCAAATCTCATGATTTATCTTTCACTTCTTGGACATTTAAATTTCCTAAATGTTTCCTATTGTAAACAAAGCTTCAAGAAACATATTCATGTATGTTGCTTTTCTACATGTTGGATTATTTATTTATTTTCCCAAAAATGCTAATGAACATATTTATTTATTATTGTTAAATTCATTGAGGTGACATTGGTTAGTACAAATTACATAGGTCCCAGGTGTACAGTTCTACAACACATCGTCTATGCGTGTTGTATTATGTGTTCACCACCCAGTCATTTCTCTTTCCATCACCATGTCGAACATGCTTATAGTAATAATAAATCATTTAGAAAGAAGACTGTAACTTTAATTTAAAACTCTAATTGGAAAAAAGTATGAATATCTTCTAAATCTGACTTCCCCATTCTCAACTCCATTTTTTTTTTTAATTCCCAGAACAAAAACCAAAAGTAACTTAAACACTCTTGCTTTGTTTTCTGAGTTAACCTGGCAAGTTTGTGGTTACCCTCTTCCTGGCTGAACTTTGCTCTTTGTAAATAGATACAACATTTAGGGTTAGTTAGTCCAGTTAAAACTCTTGGTCTTCCAAGTCCTTAGCTTATTCAGATTATGTCAGCAAAGAAATGTTTTAAGTAAGGGGCTAAATGGTTAGAATTCTAATTGATAAATTTTTACATGGTTATTGCTAAAGGCACTTTATGGCTTCAACCATTAAGTGCTCACTCTTAGAGGACTACACTGATATTTCTTCTATCTACTTTGCTCTCTGCTGTTTGTCTTTCATTTATAAGTGGTGTGTCAAAGTCCGAGGGGGGGAAATTCTCCAACAAAGGATGAACAAATGCCCGAAAGTTAAGAGGAAAAGATTAGTGGATTGTGTGGCAATAGTTTTACAAAGCTATTTCACTGCTGCGAAAACTTTGAAGATGGGTAATGTAAGTGAACACACATCCTGAAACGCGCTGTGGTCTGGCAGGGAGCACGCTCTTCCGTGAACCCAGAATTTCTGGGCTTCAGAACGCTGCTGACAAGTGGTAATTAATTTAATTGTGAACAGCTGTTTCCTAAGCCTCTTCCAGTGAGGGGGCTGAGCCTACACACAGTCTCCCCGCTAAGGCACCGGGCGGGTGGGAGTTCGGTGAACACGCTATGCTTGCTCTGGGGGGGGGTTTTCTGTAAAATGTGATAGATTCCACTTTACTTCCTGTTTCTTCATTTTAGGAGCCATTTTTCTCTACCTCCTAAATTTTATTACGAATTCTCATTTGGGAACTTGAGCCAACGATCTACCCAAAATTTAACTGATTTTGTTCATATGGAAAAGAGATACCAGCAAATCATTGTCAAAAACTATAGTGAGTCAACAGCTAAGTATTAACAGCTCCTCATCGTGGCAGATAAATTTGTGTGACATCCTTGGTTTTAATTTTTTCCTATGAAAGTAGATTGCCTTAGAACTTCAAGATTCATAATCTCTGACAATTACAAAATAATTACTGGGAAATGTAAAAATAAAGTTGATAGAGACTGTTAAGGCTAGTGTGGTACTGGGATCAAACACAGTGTTCAATTATTAAGTCTCACCATGTTCTCTTCGGATGAGTCTAATCAATCTTGGCCAATTTATTACTTTACTCATAACTGACAACAGACATTTCATAGCCTGAAGTTTAGAGTATGAGGAATTCTTTTTTGTTGTTTGGTTTTGCCTCCATTTTATTCTCATAATTATTCCAAACTATTTTTCAAATTATTTTCCTTCTATCTAATCATCAATAGTCAGCTATCTTCCATTACTAAGGGAAAATACTAGTGAGGAGATTTGGGTTTAAAGAAAATTTGTTTTCTTGACTTAGGGCCTTTAAATGGAAACCCAGAGGAATTTACTTTCAATCTTCTTTTGATATGGTAGCTATAAATATAGATAACAAGAAACACAATATATTAATATATGTTGGTGACTTAAGTATGTATCCACTGACTTGACTTATTAAGTAAACAAGGTGGTTACTTAAGTTTTTATTTGAAAGAAGTTTTGAGAAATCTGCCTGCTCAAGACTCTCTCTAACTGTCACACTGTCACACCAGACACCCTTTTAGGGTTTTAAGGATTTCTCTTGGGATTTAGCTGTTGTTAATCGAGGCACAGTTTAGCCATGATGAGTTCTCTATTTTACAAAACCATCCTGATTTCTAATCACTTTTGTATTGTTTTTGAATCATCAAACTTCTCCAAAAACAACGGGAGGAGAAGTTGCCCCAGCTACTTTCCACCACAGCCTGCGGGGTTTTTTTGTTTGTTTGTTTGTTTGTTTGTATGTGGGTAGCTCCCTGACTGGGAATCGAACCCAGGCCGCAGTGCTGACAGCGCCAGCGCCGAAGCCTTAAGCCACTACACCACCAGGGAGCTCCCCACAGCCTGCGACCTTGAACCTCTAACGCCCTATTGATTATTTTCCTCCGTCTTCCGCCTTCCCCTCCGCTGGCTTCTTCCCCTGAGACCAGAGATGTCCCCACCCCCGCCTCCTTATGTTATATGAACTTCCTGTCAACACCAGTGTAATGCCGACGTGTAACTTTTAGTTCCAAGAACATATTTTGCCCTATATTCAACACGTTCTTCTTAAATGAAAATAATTGAATTGTCGTTGTAATGATCCAGAAGATAAAGATTATTTTTAAAGCCCTCGAGTTCATAGCAGCATTGCTTGTAAGGCCAGAGAACCGAAACTACCCCAAACAGTCTGGCAACAAAGTAGGGGGTCCGCGAGGCGGGCACAGGGTGGCAGGCCGTGTAGTCACAACAGTGCCATCACACGGTGAGCTTACAGACACAAGAGAGGCCAGATACAGGCGAGGATGTGCTGTACAAGTCATTTATGTCTAGTTCCGAAGTGGGCGAAACTAACCCCCAGTGATCCGGAGGCAAGAGGGGGCTTCCAGGGGACTGTTAATGTCCTGTGTCGTCCTCCTGCGCACGCTCCCTAGAAGTGCTCAGTTCACTCTGTAAGACCTCAGCTAGCTGTGTGTGTGCTTGTGTGCTTTTGTATGTGCTAGGTAGAATCCAAAGCAAAATCTTTCTTTAAAAGCCCACCTGATGCTGGTTGTCCCATGCTCGCTTCCTGCTGCATCCAGGTGAGAAGTTAGCCCTCTGGCCGCCTCGCCCTGTAGCCAGCACCGGGATTTTGAGTGACGCGGTGATCACCTCTTCTCCATCTTCTCTTTTCCCCAAATTTTGAATGAAAATCACCTGGTCCCTATGAGTTCTTTTTTATATCCTAACTTCTCCTCCAGGATCACATTGAGAGGATTATTTTGGCAGATCTCAAATTCCAGGTGTCCTTCCATCCTATTTCTTCCTTTTCCACTTCCCTTTTACTTGTCCCTTTACCTGACACAGAACCTCAACTGCACTTGCACGCCAGTCAGCGGCAGCTCTAAACAGTATCCACACGACAGGTGCTGGCTTTACACACATATTCTAGATGTGACCCATCGAGCAATGGCTTCTACATTATTCTGCAGGGTTATTACACTTGCAGCTGTCACTTTAGAAGTTAAAAACAAATGAGCCTGTTATAACCTTGGTTTTTAAAGGCTATTATCGTTGTTAATGCAAATGTTCTCTGTCCCCTTGCTATTGTTCTTTTAATAATTGAGAACAGAATTCTAAAAGCCTCCATAGCCAGGCCCAGAGAACCCTCAAGTCAAAAGGACATAACCTCATCCTTGACAACGTTTCTCGGCTGCCTCGGGAGGCCTGGGGACACTCTGGCATGGGGCTAGAAAGGACAGACCAGCCGTCCCTTCTTCAGAGAACGAGAAGACTTTGGCCTGCAAAGCTCTTCCCGAAGGTAGCCTTATCCTCACCTAAATTCCTCTGCTGATAAAATAAATGACATAGCAAAAGGCGTTGATACTGGGTGATACCGTGGCAGAGACAGTAGATTACCAATCTGCCTTGACCTTGGAATCTTTATTCCAATACCTTCAGGTAGAAGGGGCTGATCTGGTCCAGAGAGAAGCCCTACCACCCGAGCCACTCCCCTCCTATGGACAGGCTCGTAAATGGGTTCTGCCGGCCCCCTTGGACCCACTGTACTGCATCTTGGTCCTCCTAAAATGTATAGTTCACAGGTCACTGGAAGAGAAATTCCCCAGTCTAATCCTCCAATAAATGCCACATGGGTTGCATAATAATCGGTTGGGGAATTGGTCAGCATTCAGACTGCCAGGCCTGATTAAATTCAGTAACGGGTCCTGGGAATCTCTGTACTTAACAAGGTCCCCGGGTATTCTGATACACAGACAAATTTGGGACCCGTGATCATGGCCTGGACAAAAACCTACACCATGTTTCTCAAAGGGAGGACTCAGGACCATCTGCATGTGAGATGTGCACACAAGGACGTGCAAAGCTACACTGAAAAATGGGGCAAGGGGGCTACTTTCGTTGAGTGAACAAGGGTTCAGGCCTTCACTGTATTGAAAGCAGGATGCTTATTGGGTCTAGAAACGTTTCTACAGGGATCAAAATTCCTATCAACACTTTCTCTGATAAGAATTTCTAAACTTAGGGCAGGGCCAGTGCCCCTTCCAAGACCCAGCAGTGTTTATGCTCTATTTACTTAACTTTCTTCTCTCCTCTTTCCCACCCACAAATCCTTTATCTAGTCTTGGGGTTAGAAAAATCAGCTCAACCTGATTCATGTTCTTCCAAAACTCTCATTTTATTCTTGGATCACTGTCAGAAAGTAAAATTTTTTTTTCTTTGTGGTCTGATGAGATCTCCCAGACCACAGAGAGGTGAAGGTGGAATAGCTTCTTGAGGTAGACAAGGGGCTTTGGGGTACCAGTAAAAGCGGAGGGGGTGCATATCAGTTTTGGCCACTTTCTCTTTCTTGACCTGGTGTTAGGCACACACGTGTGTTCAGCTTATGAAAACACATCAGTTTGTGCCTATGTACAGTTATGATTTGTACACTTTTCTATCTGTATATTATACTTCAATAAAATTTATGATAAATATTGAATCATATTCCAAAACATGACTGTGGCCATAGGTCAGTTGGCAGATCAGTAGAAACAAAGAGACATAGATATATGAGGGCTGTCTGGAAGAACTCCAGCCATAAATGCCTCTATTTTTCACATCATGACTACATGATCAGATACTTTTCGGACAGACCTTGTATTCTGAACAAAATTGTTAATGAGGATGTCTCTGTAGAGTAATTACAAGTGGTTTTTATTTTCTTTAATTCATTTCTCCATATCCCTCAAAATGCAGACCGCAAACACTTGAATTTTTGTTCATTTTCTGAATGCTTCTGTTTTAAATTAACACAATAATTAACAGCAAAAGCCACTTCCCAATCATGTTACCTGGAGATGACCTTCGAGGGCGGCTCCAGCAGTGGATTTTGAGCTTGTTAGCTTTTGCACAACTTCGTGGTTGGGGACTTATTTACACAGGAATAATTTCTACCTCTGGATATAGCTGCACACTCTTGCGGAAGCCAAAAGAAAACTTTTGAAATAGATTGCTTTTCAGAGACCCTTGCAAAGTCACAACTCTGTAAGTATTTATACAGTAAGCCACTTAATGTCTACTTGACTGATAGGAACTTAAATTGCAATAAGGCAGCTGCTGACTAGAAAGTAAAACGTTTTTAGAGATGAAAGAGACAACACTCCCATATGCGCTCTCCCAAGGGCCGGCATTATACACCGTCCGTGCCCAAGAGCCACATGAGGTCCCCCTGAAGGCAGTTCAAGAGAAATTAGGAGCAAGCAGAATCATCGTGGGTGCCCGACCAGTTTCCCGCTCAGACCCGCACCCCTCCCCACCCCCATCCTTTCTGCCTCCCCTCCCCACCCCCCACCCACACACCATCTGGCTTCCAGTCTCTTTTCCCGGTTTTGCTTTCAGCTGGATGGCGTTCAGTTTGATCTTTTCAACAACTAACAGTAAAGCAGCGCCTCCGAGGGATTAACTGGTGATTAGGATTACCTGAAGACAGTCTAGCATGTTCCCTGCATCCTTCCCTTTGTAAACAGGCAATTCTAGAAACAGAGGGGTTTTCAGACTGGTGGCAAGGTGGCTGTTTCTGGGCAGAAAGGAGCCATCGGCATAAACAGGCAAGTTACCCCACGAAGCCAGCTCCATCCCTTTCTCCTTGGCTGTGATCAGTTCACATGAACCCCAGGTGCCTGAAATTTGGGGAAGCATTCCTCTGCAGTGTCCTCCGCAGTGTCCCCTGCTAATAGGCCTAGTGAGGTGGCCTCTGGTGGCAGTGGCTTGTAGGTGAGGGGGTACAAAATATGCTTCTGCCCCAATCTGCGAACGAGAAAGGGGATTTGGGGAGGTTTAGGCCCTGCTCTCCTCCCGGGCCAGGCTGCTGCCTTCGGATCTGCAGCCCAGCGCCCAGCACGTGAACACTATGGGTGCGTGGCCCTTGTGCCTCCCCACATCTATATGGCCCTTCCACACAGTAGGTCCGCCTGCTGCTCGGAGCAATGGGTGCTTGGCTCCTCCGTGCCTTAGTTGTCTTAGCACTCAGCAGTGCCTCTCTCACGGCGTCGTTATGAAGATTAAATGTTAATATAGATGAAGTACTTAACGCAGTGCCTTGCAAATAGTACTTAATACACATTGCCTGTGTAAGTCCCCAAATCCATTCTTTTCAGAGAGTTCTCCACAGGATAGGGGTGAGAAATTCCAGGTCACCCCTCATTGGTGTTTTGAATAAGCATCTACTTTGAGTAGTCCTCTACTCACATGTCCTTCACTGAGGTGCCCTAGCTACCATACACCCCAGGCACACTTTACCTGCCTGCACTGTCCACCCTAATCCTCTCAGGCAGGTGCTGCTGTGCTCCCCATTCTACAGATGAGGAAACTGAGGCACAGAGAGGTTAACCAAGATGCTCAAGGTTACACAGCTACTATTTGACCAGACTGGGATTAGAATACAGGCAACCAGGCACCACGGCCCACGTCTTGGCCACTGCGCTGTACACGCTGAGCTACCGTTGTGCACCTTGGGCCGGAGGATGCAAGCCCGGCTGGTGGTCTGAGAGGTGGTCCGGCTGCACCGGCCTGCGCCTGCACGGCCCACGCTTACCCCCGGTGACGACCCAGGGATGCGCTGTTCAGCGTTCTGTGTGCTTTGGAAATTTCAAATATTTTTAACATTCACAGTCTGTAAACACTTCCCTTGGACACTCAGGAGTAAAAATAGCATAGTGTTTTAACAGCGAATACTTTTAGCAGTTGGAGAGAAGAAAAAAATAATTTTCCTTCCATCGTTCTAGGTTCTGTGGCTGAGAGCCCTCTGTAATAATAAAAGGCAGATTAATAGGAGACCAAAAAAGACAACGACAATTTTAAGTCTGTACTTAAGAAAAGGAGGCCATGCCACTGCGGCCTCTGTACCATGAGCTGAGGGAGGGAGGAGGGGACGGGGCTTCAGAGAGAAGCGAGAAGGTTCGGTGGACAAACGCTGCCCCGCAGAGACGCCTCTCGGGTGGAGAAGGGGGCTCTGGTAGCAGCTCTCCCCGCCCCCCACTTCCAATGCAAGCTTCCCTGCTACTCTGTTTTCAAGGCTTCTCCTGTACCTACAATTTCTCCCAATAACTCTTGTGCCCACGAGGCACATTTGGGGTGCCATATTCTGCTCCCCTTCACCGTTAGGGTGTACTAAGAATTGGACTAAGTGCTGTACATTGATTGTCACTTCGTTTTCACAGAAACTCTGTGAGAGAGGCATGGTGACGCCACACCCTTTACAAATGGCTCTCAGAGAGGGTAAGTAACTCGCCAAAAGTCCCACAACCGGTGGCAGCATCTACCCAGTAGGGCAGTTTGGGGGACTAAACGAGGTAATGCAGGTGAGCAAGTGCTTGGAATAGAGGCTGGTGCATCATTCGTGCTCCCGGACTGTTGGACGAGTGTTCCCAGGTTGTGTGTCTCCCTCTCTCAGGAAAGACGATTCGGGCTCATTAAGCATAAAAATAGATCGGAATCCACTAAAACAACCACTCTACATTACCAGCTAGCCGGAAGACTTTAAAATCAACTGCATATAAAAAATGTCCAGAGTCATCAAATTCTCCTTTTAAATGAAATTAACTTTTGACTCCCCAACTTATTTAATGTTTCTAAACTAGGAATTTTCTGGGGAAATAAACCATAGTCAGAACCACATCATGTATTTATTTTTCTTTCATTTAATAATATTCTTGTTGTTGAAAAGTTTGGTGGAAATTACCTATCTTGAGCTATCTCAGTTCCAAGAGAACAGAAACCTTACTGATATTTCTTCCCTCTCTATCCCTGTGTCCCTCCGCGGCTCTGGCTCTGTCCTTCCCACCCCCACCTGTCCCAAGCCAACCAGACCATGGCTCCTGGTTCAATGTGGGCTGTAGTCAGTGGGATTCTTGACCAAAGAAGTTATCAGACGAGTGAGCCTTCCTCTTCCTGGTATTGATCCCCTCTCACTGCATAACTTGGGTATATCGTCAGATTAAAAGACTCCTTCCCCGTTGGGGTGAGGATGAGAAGAGTGCGGAGGAAGACACAATTCTGCCACCCACCATGTCATTGTCTCCCAGGGTAGGGGAGGGCCAGCACCCGGAGCCAGAGCAGGAGAAGCTGGGCTGGCTCCTCGTTTGCCCTCCTGACCTTGTGTGGAAACCTGTGTGTCTAAACTCCCAGGATCTTCTAAGGATTACTCTTCCTTCCTGCCCTTTGCTCCACCCTGAGACCCTTTAACCTGACCTCTCCGTTCAGTGGAGTCCATGGGAAGGCCCTGCCTCTGCATTTTCCCCGCTAGCACTGAGACATGAGGAAGGGCGGTGCGAGTGACATGGATGGTGTTTTAGTCACCCCATTGTCCCCCCATTGGCAAGGGAGACATTCTATCCTAGGGTCATGAGGGTGGCCAAACACAGCACCCAACATTGGACAGATAAGATGGACAGCAGTTTATCAGTCACACACATTCTCAGGCTGGGGCAGCAGTTCTCAACCTGTAGGGCGCGACCCCTTTGGGGGTCGAACGACCCTCTCACAGGGGTCGCCTAAGACCATCGGAAAACACGTATCAGGTATTTACATGACGATTCATAACAGTAGCAACATGACAGTTATGAAATAGCAACGAAAGTAATTTTATGGGGGTCACCACACCATGAGGAGCTGTATTAAAGGGTCGCGGCCTTAGGAAGGTTGGGAACCACTGGGCTAGGGGAAGGGGACACAGCACCCCACACGGGGCCACACAGAGGCCGCCCTCAGGGGCAGACTGGAACCAGGGGCTGCGGGGGGGCAGGCTTCGTGGTATCAAGAGGGTGGGGTGCCCCCTGGTTCCCACAGGAGGATGTGATCAGCTTGTTTGACTAATTCCACAGGCTGGCAGAAAACGACGACCTGTTAGGGATAAGCAGAAACTGTGCCTGCCCCCCTTGATGAGGAGGGTTGCTTGGCCACGGGGTCTTATCCGTGAGAGCAGTGTAGGGAGGTGAACTTGCAGTGATGCCATTGTGCCCTCTCAATGTCACCAGCTGTCAAGGCAGCATATCCCATTAATTTTAGGCCTCACACCCCAGGCGAACACAGAGGGCAACGTGTGAACAACAGCTTTTGGCACACAAGAGCGGGTTAAAACTCGAAAGACAAAGTCTGTCGAGCAGGCCCGGAAGTTGTTCTTCAAAGCCAGAAATAGAGTGTGATGTTCAAGAGCCCTCGATAGAAACACGGCTCTGCCTCCACGTCTCCAAAGACTCAAATGTCGTCTTGTTTTATTATTATTTTTTTCTCCTTTCATAAGAGTCTTGAGATTTTGGTTTGCTTTGTATTAAACTTAGGTAATTATTGGGAGAAAATGCGTGGTTAGGATGAAGTAAGATACGTACCTAGGTGGAAGCAGATGAATGATAAAGCCTGTGTAACATAAGGTCACTACGTAAGCGCATCAAGAACAGCAGCAAGAGCTGTCACCTTCGCTGAGAATTCAGCAGCGTGTGGGTGAGATCTGGCTGCTCGTCCTATAGCGAAGAGACACGGGTGGTGGAAAGAGAAGCAGGTTTATTTAAAAACGCCAGCACTTTGGGAGGATGGCGGACTCCGGTGTCCCAGGCCATCTCCTGGTTTTAGGACGGCCAGGAGGTTTTATAGGCCACAGAAAGAGGCAGAACAAAGGGAAAGGGGGCTAGTCACATGACTTGTTTGGGAGAACATCTCCTGGAGTCCACTTTGTTCATGATGGTTGTCTCAACCCCGGTCTTAAGGGTGATTCTTGTGTCATTGGATGGAGAATCTCAGTCCCGAGTTGTAGCCTGGTTGCTGGTACCCAGATAGCTGGCTTGACTCAGTTTCTCGCAAGTTGGTGTTGTGCTGATTGACTAGATTAACATGACGTGCATGCACATAGCCTTGGGGGAAACAGGGCCATTAAGGCTGGCAGACGGAGAGGGAATCAAAGAAAAAAGTTTTTAAAAGTTTTAAGCTAAATTACATTGTTGAATCAAACTAAACTTAGAGTGTTAAATCCTGAAAATAGAAAACACAGCATCACCCTTACACATATACTGCTTCTCGGTTAGTTCTCATGCCTGCCCTGCAAGGTGCATGCTCATCTCGGAAGCGAAAAGGCCACAGGGTCAGACAGTTATTAAGTGGCAGAACAAGGATTTCCCCTAAAGCATGCATAGATCTAAATAAATTCTTTTTGAAGTTTTGCTAATAAGTGTCTAGTCTGGGGAAATAAAAAATAATACTGTATATTTAACTTTATGTTGAAGTTGGGGAGACCTGTTATTCATTCACATAGTCATTTAACAGATAGTGTTTGGCTGTCTGTGTGCCAGGCATTGCCCCCAGTGATGAGAAGTCAAGGCTCTTAATTTAATGATTCAAAGAGTGTGGAAGTAAGGATGTCCATTTTGACCAGAATGGAGCCACAGGCTGGAAAAACTAAAAAGTAATGAACAAAACATATGAAACAATGGTGTTGTGGACACTGGACAGCAGACAGTGGAGGGCAGTGATCCCTGAGAGAAGGGAAGCAACCAAGGGGAGCCGTATGATGTCCTTAGTTCACTGCCTGGTTTCCAGGCTTCAGCACAGCGTAAGAGAACCCGAACAACACCCAGCATCTCCCTGAGCTGAAGACACAGAGTTGAGAATTTGGGGAAGCCAGGCCCCCTACAAGTCACAGTGCAGAGCATCAGAAAAGACAGAGTTGAATAGGAATTACACAGAGAGAGATTTCTGGAGATTTCTTGAGGGTCCCTCTTGAATCTTAAGCTGAGTACTGATCAGTGCATGCATGTAAAGAAATAAGGCCGAGGAAGGACCACTTCAAGAAACGGGCAGAATAACTCTGGGACTCAGAGGACTGGAGTACTTTGGTTCCCACTAGCCAGAGGAAAATCCTTGTAATACCCAGAGAGTCAGACTAGGAACACGGGGTGTCCTTCCTCGGTAATGGGGCTAACGGCTGCTCTGGTCCCACCGACAATGCTCAAAAGAAGGATCAAACTATTTTCTTAACTGAAGAAAAAGGCTCATAAATAGCTCAAGGAGCATTATAACACCCAATAAGCAACACGTAAAACTTACCACATCTTGCATCGAATCAAAAGTTACTGAGTATTCCAAGAGACAGGAAAATACAATCCCTGATGAAGAGGGAAAAAAATCATTCAATAAAAACAGTCCCAGAACTGACACAGATGACAGAATTAGTAGACATGCACATTAAAATAATTAAAAATTACAGTAAATATATTTCATATGTTCAAGACAGTAGATGTAAGACTGAGCTTACTAAGAGGAGACATGAATGATATGAAAAAGACTCAAACTTTAAGACATGAAAAATACAACTGCTGGTATTTCGGGTCTTCCGGGACCACCCACATGTTGGGTGACTCACTAGCAGTGCTCACAGGACTCATTACCACCGAGGAGTGTAATCACAGCAACAGTTTATTTCAGCACAACAATATATCGCAGACCTGGGGAAAAGTCACATCAGGTGGTGTCTGGAGGCATTCAGACCCACGCTTCCTGGTGCATTACAGAGCTGGCCATGGCTTCTCGAGATGACCTAGTCTGTTGCTTGGCCAAGCAGACATCTCCAAAAAGGCCATGGGAAACCGCTGAGCCTCGGAAGATCAGTGGGAGGGTGAGAGAAAGATTTTCGCTGTGGCTTGCTTCTGTTTCCTGTCCATGTGGGCTGCACAGCATGGCACCTTCCCTGTACTCCACATTGCATTTCCCAGCCCGTTGGGCAGCTGCTGGGGAAGCCAGATCTCCTGTCTCATCACATGTACTTCCTCTGAACCCAGAGATGGCCACAGGAACTAGAGCCTTTGTTTGATACTAGACTTGGTCAGATAGGGACGTGTGATGGGTCTTCACTCAGGACAGGCCAGGTGCAAGTGCCCAGGGCTCCTCACTGAGCAGGGGGCCGAGGCCTGAGTATGGTAGAGCACAAGGGGCCTGGTCTATCCTCAGGCCATAACTTCCTCATTTCCTGTAGTCTGTAAGCATGAGCGTTTCATGGAAACTGCTTTGAATTAAGTAGATTTCGCCTACCAAGTGTGACTTGGCAAGGCCTCTCCTCTGGAATTTCTCACTAGAGTTTTACTTTATTCATCTTTAGTAATTTTTTTCCTTATTAAATCCCTCCCCAAATATGTTTGTAAGCATGGAGCAAGATGTGAAAGGGAGAGTTCCACACCATCTGAGCCTTCTATGACTTCCTCCTTGCAAGGAGTCACATCGCACCCCAGAGTGACTCTACAGTTTGGTTTTCTTAGCAATACATCAGACTTCCCTCCAGACAAATAGGTATAGCTCTAACTCGTTCAAGTATACAAGGTTGTCTGGAAAAAAAATTCAGCCATAAATGCCTCTATTTTTCATATTATATGGCTGGATACTGTCTAGACAGCCCTCATACATAGCATTTAAATTAATTCTGAGACAATCTTTCTTTTGGTGACTGCAGTTTTTATTTTTATTTGTAAAAGTGTTCTATTTCATTAAAATTGTCTTTAGTTTCTCTTCCTAACATAAAATAGAGGTAATATAGCATAGTGATTAAGAATGCAGCCTCTGATGCCAGAATGCTTGAGTATATTCCCTAATTCTACCACTTAGACTTAAGACAAGTTTCTTCACCTCTTTGTGTTTTAGCACCCTTATCTGTGCTAAAGGAATTACAACGGTTATATTCTGGATGGTGATGCAGAATTAAATGAGTTAATATAATGTGATTATAGTTGTCTAGCACATAAGAAGCACTTGGAAGAACACAGTTGGAGGCATCATGCTCCCTGATTTCAAACTATGTTATAAGGCTATAGTAATCAAAACACTATGATACTGGCATAAAAACAGACCCATAGATCAATGGAACAGAATAGAGAGCTCAGAAATACATCCACACATATATGATCAGTTTATTTACACTATAGGAGCCAAGACAGTAGAGAAAAGACAGCCTCTTCAATCAATGGGGTTGGGAAAACTGAACAGAAACATGCAAAAGCCTGAAACTAGACCACTATCTTACAATATACACAAAAACTAACTCAAAATGGATTAAAGACTTGAGCATAAGTCCTGAAACCATAAATCTCTTAAAATACGAAGCACTCCTTGTTAACTATTAATATTACTGTTACAGGGGGTTCTCTAGTGGTGTAGTGGCTAGGCTTCAGTGCTCTCACCACCTGGGCCCCGGTTCGATCCCTGCTCAGGGAACCAACCAAAAAAAAAAAAAAAAAAAAAAAAAAAAAAAAAAAAAAAAAAAAAAAAAAAAAAAAAAAAAAAAAAAAAAAAAAAAAATATATATATATATATATATATATATATATTACTATTGCAACTTTTAACATCTCATAGTGCCTACATAAACGGAAACATCCATTTAGCAAGGAAACAAAAGTGAATTGAGCCCTACTATGTGTTATGTGCTGAATACATAAGGACATCCAAGAGAGGGTCTCTGGCCCAGAAGGATGGTAAAGAAGATAAATACAGGAACAAGTAAATTACAGTATTACAAGATAGATTGTCTAATAACAGTAGAAACCAACAGCTAGGAGCCTCAGGGATGGGAGTGAGCAACTGTGCCTCAGAAAACACATCAGTTCTGAGATGGGTCCTGAGAGATGAATAATGGGAACTTACAAATCAGAGTAGTGGCATTAGAGTGGGTGTTCCAAGTCGAGGGAGCAGTATATGCAAAAATAAAAATATTCTTCTAGGCGGCTGACAAACATATTCCATGGGGTAATATAGTAAGGTATTACAGTTTTCTTCCCATTTTCCAAAATGTCATACCTCAGTAGTCCAAGCCAGATCATTTGGTCATCAGCCAAGCACTTTGTAAATGTTTTGGTTCCAGTGACTCATCACCACTGTAGACATATCAACTACTATGATTCATCTCAACCCTCTTAGAATTGCCTCTCTGCAAAGCATATCTCTCTGCATGAAACATGCCTTAAAGTAAGTGACTAAATACTCTTATTAAGGACTATACCAGACCATCACTAAGGATAATTCTCACACTGAACTAGATTCTGTGCTCAGACATTGAGTTCTATACTGCCAGGTAATTTGTCAGGGAGCAAAAACTTAACATTGAGCCAGGGTGTAGAGCAAAGTCCAAATGAAGCAAGGAGTTTCAGAATGCTACTTTTTTTATTGTTAGATTTATTGGGGTGACATTGGTTAACAAGAATTACACAGGTTCCAGGTGTACAATTCTATGGTGCATCATCTATGTGTTGCATTGTGTGTTCACCACCGACTGTGAGTTTCCTTCCATCACTGTATGTTTGGCTCCCCCTCCCTCCTCTCCCACGCCCTCCCTCCTCACTCACCCACTCCCTCCTCGCCCCCAGGTAACCACTAAACTATTGACTGTGTCCATGAGTTTTTGTTGTTGTTTTTAATTTGTTGCTTTCAGTGTTATATTCCACATATGGGTGAAGTCATATGGTTCTTGGTTTTTTTCTGTCTGGCCATGGAGGGCAGTGTGGAGGTTCCTTAGAAAACTGGGAATAGATTTATCACATGACCCAGCAATCCCCCTTCTGGGGATCTACACAAAAAATTTCAAAACCTTAGTCTGCAAAGACTTATGTACCCCAATGTTCTTTGCAGTGCTGTTCACAGTGGCCAAAACATGGAAACAACCAAAATGCCCTGTGACAGACGACTGGATAAAGAAGCTGTGGTACATATACACAATGGAATATTACTCAGCTGTAAGAAAAGATGAAATATTGCCATTTGGGACAAAATGGATGGACCTTGAGAACATCATGTTAAGCAGAATAAGCCAGAGTGCTACTTTTTGTATGTGGGCCCCAGAAGGTACTATAAGGCAAATAATGGCAATGGCACACTTTAAAAACCAAAGACTCACAAATAATTATTAACACTAATGACTCCTTTCTGTCTCCATGACTTCATAGAGTCAAAAAGGACAGAGAATTTAATAAAAGCCTGTCAGTTCAAACTCTCTTTTGTTTGATCATTTAAAATCAGACTTCTCTCAGTTTTCAGAGTGTGTGAACCATATCACTCTTCAGCATGTGTCTTATAAGAAAATACCAAGGAGCGAAAGGTATTTTTAAAAACATATATGTTGTCTTTGTTTCCCTAAACTTCAAGACTCAGAAAGCATTTGAAACAAGAGGAGCTTATTACATCATTGTTTTAATGATACCATAAAAACTGGGGAAAACCTAAATGTCCATCCATAGAGGAATATCATACAATGAGAATAATCAAGCATCAGGAAACACTGTGAAGGGTTGAAGCAATTGAACTAGGTATATTAATTAATAAGGATCAACCTCTAACATGTAATGTTGAGGGAAAAAAATGCCCGCTGGGGTATATGTACATATGATGCTCTTATTTATATATAATACATATATCATACATACAATATATTAAATATATAATAAATATGTGATTATAAATTATATATAAAAATATGGATTGGAACTCAATATAGTGGTTGCTTTGGGGCATGGAGAAGGGATTGGGAAATGATATGGGGAAGTGTGAAGATTAAAGTAGACTTAGCTTTATTTTTAAGGTTAAAAAAGAAGAAGCAAAATATTGACTGTTGTGACTTTCCTCTACTTTTTTATTTTATAAATAAAAACATGATTCATTTGCTTTACAAGTTACTTTGTATCTTCCCTTTTCCTTTGGTATCAGAGGCATAAATTGGTCCTACCATTTGAACTGCAGGCATAGACACTCTGATGACAGCTTTAAAAATCAAAGTTCAATTAGAAAAACAAAAACCACTCTATGTGTTTCAAACATAAAAAGATGAGTACGTAGAAGCAGGTGCTTTCCAAACCGTGGGACCAGCTGTGAGCAAGCATTGCAGGATGAGGGACCATAGCTTTCAATATTGAGCCGTAGTTTGGGTCCAGAGAATCTGGAAGCTCCTGCTGCTGCCCAGAGGCTTAGAGGCTGCAGGAAACCTGTGTTGAACGTTGGCAGCTGCCCTGCAGCCCTGAGGAGGGTAGCTGGCAGGGAAGGGTAGCAGGCAACTGCACAAACCCACATGTGCAAAGGTGCACACACCTGCCACTGATGCCTGAAGAACTTTCCTTTACCTTCTAACCCTCACACGAATGCATCTCATTACTGTTACCAAAAGTGAATCCAAAATGCCGCTGTAAAGTGAACCTGGGAGGTGTAAACTACAGTCTCTTGTGGCACAGGGGTTCACAGACAACGGGATGAAAAGAATGGGAAGGTTAAGACGACATCCGGACTACCTTTATTTTGTAAAGATCGAACATGCAATTCCTTTACTTCAGTCATCATTTTTTCTTAAGCTGGGGGGAAAATAAATAAATAAGTGCTTCCCCGGCCATTCATCCCAGTGACCCAATCAGCAAAAAGAAATTGAGGGACCCACCCGCCACCCCCCACCCCCGCCAGAAAGGAAACTTGCTTCTCACCAAGTGGTGCAGACCACCTCTCCTCTCTGTGCAGCAAAGCTGGTTGCTAACCAAGCAAGCTTCCCCCACAGGCAAATCCTGTGTCTTTCCAGACTGCCAAATAAATGGTGGTATTGTGCCTGTTGACTCAAGAGTGAAGAGCACAAAAAAGCAGGGTGGCATCAGGGTTCGAGGAAAAGGACACCGAAAGGGCCAGAGACCCACATTCTATCTCCAGCCTTACCGTAACTCCCCGGCTAAGTGACATCAGGAAAATCACTTAGCCTTCCTAGAAAGATGAAGGATGTCATTTCTCAGGGCTTCCCGTCAAAAAATGGGAACTCTGGGACCCCGCCTCAGCCAGAGCAGTCCAAGGGCACACGGTAACCACGTGGCATGTGGCATCCTAAATGAGGTCCTGGAACAGAAAATCGACAGTAGGTACGAATGAAGAAAATCTGAATAAACTATGGACTCTAGTTAATAACAACGTATCAGTATTAGTTCACTAATTGTGGCAAATGTACCACACTAATACAAACTGTCAATAATAGAGGAAACTGGTTATAAGGTATTTGAAAACTCTGTACTATCTTTGCAAGTTTTCTGTAAATCTAAAATGCATCCAAAGTAAAAGTTTTATTATTTTTAAGAAAGTAAGGTACAGGAAACAAAAAATTCTTGGAGAATCATCCTGAAGTGAGATGTTCAGGATTTGCCTTAAAATAATCCAGCTGGGGATGGAAGGTTTGGGAATGATGAAAAGAGGGAGGAAGTCTAGATAAAACAAGACGGGCCAAGAGGTGATGATTGATTAAGCTCAGATTGTGTGTGTGTCAGGGAGCCACGATAGTTTTCTGAGGTAAAAGTTGTGGTTTTGTATTCCTTAGTGATGATGCAATGAACATGAGATACATATATTTTTAAGGATAAATGTTTTCAAATTTTGAGGGGTAGATACCCAGAAGAGGGATTGCTGGGACATATGGTAATTCTATTCTTAATTTTTTAAGGACCCTCCATACTGTTTTTCATGGTGCCTATACCAATTTACATTCTAGCACTGTGTAAGGATTCTTTTTCCCCACATCCTCTCCAGCACTTGTTATTCCTTGTCTTGTTGATAACAGCCATTCTCACAGGTGTGAGGTGGGATCTCATTGTGGTTTTGGTTTGCATTTCCCTGATAGCTAATGAGGATGAGCATTTTTTCATATGTCTGTTGGCCATTTGTAGGTCTTCTTGAAGGAAGTATCTGTTCAGGTCCCCTGTCCATTTTTTAATTGGATGTTTGGGGTTTTTTGTTTTGTTTTGTTTGTTTTTGTTGTTGTTGTTGTTGAGTTGTATGAGTTTTCTCTTATATTTTGGATATTACCCCTTACCAGAAGTGTTGTTTGCAAATATCTTCTCCCATTTGGTTGGTTGCCTCTTTGCTTTGTTGGTGGTTTCTTTGGCTGTGTTAGAAGGTTTTTAGTTTGATATAGTCCCACTCATTTATTTGTGCTTTTACTTCCCTTGCCTTTGAAGTCAAATTCATAAAATCCTCTCTGAACCCAAGGTCCATAGTTTAGTGCCTATGCTTTCTTTTATACAACTTATTGTTCCAGGTCTTATGTTTAGGTCTTTTATCAATCTTGAGTTAATTTGGGTGTATAGTGATAGATAGCAGTGTAGTTTCATTCTTTTGCACATGGCTTTCCAATTTTCCCAGCACCAGTTACTGACGAGTCTTTTCCCCTCTGTATGTTTTTGGCTCCTTTGTTGAAAATTATCTGCCTGTATATTTATATAAGGCAGATATATATAAGATATATAATATTTGTTTATTGTTTCTAATAATTTTTAAGTGGACAGTTTAGGGTTTTCTATATAAACAATCATGTCATCTGCAAATTGTGACACTTTAACTTTTTAATCCCCAGTATGGAGGCCTTTTATATCTTTCTCTTGTGGGATTGCTCTGGTTAGGACTTCAAGTACTATGTTGAATAACAGTGGTGAGAGGGGGCATTCCTGTTTTTTTCCTGATCATAGAGGAAAAGCTTTATGTTTTTCACCATTCTTTGCATAGTGAAAATGCTTTTCAGAAGTGAAGGTGACATACATTTCCAAACCAACCAAAGCTGAGGAAATTTTTGACCAGCAAATCTGCAATCCAGAACTTCTAAAAGAAGTTCTTCAAAATAAAAGGAAATGATCCCAAATGGAAGTGTGAACATTTAAAAAGAATGAGAAAGGAAAGAATAAATATGGATAAATGTAAAAGATTAATTCTTTTAAAATTTTAGAAGACTATGACTATTTAAAGTAACAAAAATAAAAACGATAACATGTATTTGAGTTTATAATATAGGTAGAAGTAAAATATATGACAGTAATAGCAAAAAGAGCCATCACAAATAAGGAAAATTTTAGATATATAAACTTTTTCCATTGTTCACAAAGGGGTAAAATACTGCTTAAAGATTGTAACAAATTAAGGATGCATATTATAGTCTCTGGAGCAGTGGTTTACAAAGTATATAGTCCCAGACCAGAAACATCAGCATCACCTGGAAACTTGTTAGAAACGCAAAGTCTTAGTTCCTATCCCTGACCTAGTAAATCAGAAACTCTGGGGGTTCCACCCAGCAATTTGTATTTTAAAAAGCCATCCAGATTATTCTAATTTAAACTAAGGCTTGAGCCCCTCCATGCTAGATGTGGACGGACAATGGAGAAGAGTATCTTCCCAATGGTAGAGCTGTGAGTCATTCCCTTTGGGTGGAAGGAGAAGTGACCCCATGTGAATACACACACACACACACACACACACACACACATCTCAATCTCCGGGCAGTGGCCAATGCCCTGGTTATCTGGTTAGGGAACTGGAAGGAGCAGAATTAGAAGATCAGAGACAAGCAGTTCTGTTGATAAACATATGAGTGACAGCATGAAATGTGAAGACCTTTGTATTATTTGTGGATACTGACCAGAAAGTATCTACCATGGAAAAAGCCATAAACATCCAAGAAGACAAAAGGACTTGCCATTAGCCAGTCTTTGTTATTGGTTACCCAGCGCAGGCGTGATAGGCATCCGTACAGAGTGTACGTAGTGACAAAACGGGGAGTTACGTGTGAGTCCAAGAGCAGAAACGCCACATAACGATGTCACTCTAGCAACTGCTGCCTTTGATATCTGACTTGTCAGCAGCAGAGACCAACGTTGAACCTGCAATAAAGCATTATTCCTGGAGGAAATCAAATTAGTAGCAAGCTGACTATATGGAATCCCTCCATCCCAGCCAGGAAGGCCAGCCAGCCATCCTCCCAGAGCTAGACACGTATTCCAGGTATGCACTAGCCTTTCCCCAGCCAGCACCACTATCAGGCCTTACGGAGTAAGCTCAGGCCTGAAAGCCCATACAGGACATCTAACCAGGAGACCTACTTTACCATGAAGGCAGTGAGAAAGTGAGACCGTGACCACGGAAACCACGGATCACCTCACCTATTGTGCCATGCAGAGGTAGTCAGCTTCATAGAATGTTGCAGTGGCCTATATTTTAGGTAGAAACAACCTTTTTCTACTCATTCAAATGGCATATTTTGCCAAGGAGATATAAGCAGAGAACACTGACATCCAGAAAGAACAGAATGAAGTAATGACATAGGGAGAAGCAAACTCAAGATAATGGAACAGATGGTGTCCTGACCGGTCTCTAGCTTCCAGTTCTCATGTTAGCCGCAGCCCCCGGGACATCTCTGTTTCCTTACAATCAGCCCCTCCTTTCCTTGTGCATACTTGTAAGCGTGCCCGATTTGATTTCAAGTGTTTGCAACTGAAGGATCTTATCTAATCTAATAAATTCCAAAGAGGGAAACTTTTGGAAGTTCACATGAAGAACTTGCAATGAATAATGCAGTTGTCTCAAAATGGAAAGAAGTTCTCTTATCATTTTTAGATTTAGACAACCCCTCACCGGTGTGTGGAAGAGACCCTATCTAGTATAAGCAGACCTCTCTGACAGATATCAGGAAATGGTATGATTTGGAAATCAGAAATTTTTCACTGATTGGGAAATAAAAATTAATGAGGCCCCAAGTGCTTGATAACATTCCAAAATAAGATGTGCAAGAATATATAAATTATGGGCAGAGGGCGAGAGAGAGACGGATTCTAGGTGTAGAATTAGTTAAAAATCTGGAACAAAATTTTACATTTATCTTTTATTAAACTAATGAACCAAAAATGCCTAGAAGTATTTAGGTTGTGAAATATAAAAACAAAATAGTAAATAAAGTAGCCTTTAAATGTACATAATTATTTACTGGCTGAAAAAAAATTGAAAACGAACTCCAAAAAATTAAGCCAAGTTCTCTGAGTCGCTTTCTCCTGATATCACTGCCAACAATGCCCCCTAGTGGTAAATTCGGTAGGCACTGAGGAATGGGAAAATGGAAACAATTAAGCTGGCCTGTTAAACTCATTGCTAAGATTTTCATGAATATATGAACTTTTACACTTCCAGTTGGCAATTGAATGTTATATTTGGCAAGAAAATTAATCTTTGCAAAGTATCTCAGCATATACCTTGAAGCACAAGCATTTCAAAGCCAATTTTCCCCTGTGGTTTTCCTGAACGTATGCCAAGCAGCACATGAAAATAACCATCTGCAATGTCTTACAGGGGCATGCCGGGGTCACAACTTCCACTACGTACCTTAAAGAAAATAAAATCTAGTTTTATTGAGGATGAAATCAATCTCCCAAACACTTCTGCTTTAAAACCCAATTACCTTCAAGAATTATAGTTTCAGACAACAATAATGACTCTTGTTACCACGTTCAAAATCTAGCTGAATTGTGAACTCATCAACCAGACAAAGTCCCTTTGCTTGAGAATTCTTCAAACTACAGCTCTCAACTGTTGGAGCAAGCCAGTCAAAACAACAGTTATAGTTACAGTTACAGGAATGGAATTTCTCCAACCCTAGCTCAGCAAAGAGCTACCCAAAGGAACTTCAGCTAAAGGAAAAGAAAGACAACATACACAGCTCACTCCCCTTTAATGCAAACCAGCCAATTGCTGGCTTCGGTCCCTGGCTCAGGATTTCTTTGTCTTTGCAAACTGTTCTTTCTCTCCCTGCATACTTTCTAAACATCCTATATTCCCTTCAGTAACTGATTACGTGTGTGATTTTGAGAGACACTTAGACCCTTTTATGATATTAATAACTATAATTGAATGAGAATATTTGCTCTGAAAACTTTGACTAAGGCCTTAACATACTACTCTGTTCCAGGAATTCATCTACTTAAATAGAAAGAAACACATCCTCAAATAGCTATGCTGTAAGTTGACAAGGGCCATTAATATTAATATTAATTCCCTTAGAAAGACCGAGATGACCACATGCTATGACTGCTAAACATTTCCTGTTTTTGCACTGCTAAAATGGATTCCAAATACTAAGTAATATATCTTCCAAGAACTCTTGCCTTCATCAACCTGAGACACAATCTCATGAGGCAAACTGACCTTCAACACCACTCTCTGCGTTACCATTTCTGCTTTACCAGAAATACCTCAGCTTCTGGAGTCAGATGACTGGCCTGTGCGCAAGTCCCAGCACTGCCACTGGTGGGTTGTGCTGTTCGGCAGTCATTTACACAGACCAGTTACGGGGTTTTAGGAGGACTCACAGAGTAATTAGCTACAATTTCACCTACGCTTAGCACTTGGCTAAATGAAAACACAAAAGTGTGTCAATTCCAAGATGGCAGCATACAGTAAAAAGTATGCTGTCTAGAATGACCCCTAACATTTGACCATAGAACTGTTTTTCTTTTTCTCGGAGCATTGTAGGAAACCAGGGTGTTAAAAAACAACAACAATAACAACAACAAAAACCTCTTCGGGATATGGAAACATAGGATGTTCTCTGGAATTTTTCAAATTCAGATTATACCCCTTACATTTCCTCAGTTGCACTAGCTGTATTTCAAGTGCTCAGTAGCCATGTGTCACAATGGCTACCATATTGAACAGTACAGAACTGAACATTCCATCATTCCAGAGAGTTCTATCGGACAGCAGTAGTCTGGAGTTGTCCTTATAATCCTGTAATTATATTCAAACTCCAGCCCTTTACAGTAGAGAGAACTGTTAAGCAACACCTTAACCAAGTGATCACAGATAACAGCCCCAGTAATGGTTCAAATAGACATCACATACCTCCTGTAGTGTACACAAGAAGAACACAAGATCTCATGTGTGTTACTTCTGTCAACAATTCATAACCTGAATCTAATCATTAGGAAACAAACAAACACAAATTAAGGATATCCTACAAAATAACTGATCTATGTTTTTTGTTATCAAAGACAAAGAAAGGTTAAAGAACTGTACCAGACTAAAGAAGACTATGACAACTAAATTTAATGCATGATCTTTGAATAGATCTTTGATCAGAAAACAAAGAATAACTATACAGGAAATGATTGAGGCAATTGATAAAATTTGAATATAGACTATGGGTTAGATAATGGTACAGTAGACTCTCAGTTAACCGGCACCCTTGGGGATTGGTTGATGCTGGATAAATATAAGTAGATTCTTTGTTAACTGGAAATCAAGCAATTGTCCAAAATCTCAAGCAACTGGCAAAAAAAAACAACAAAAACAAAAAACATTTTGCCAGTTGCTCGAGAGTGCTGGTTGCTTCAATTCCAATTAACGGAGAGTACTGTATTATAGAAATATTGTTTGTTGATTTGATTATTATGAGGTAGTCATATAAGAGATACTACATTGAAGTATTTATAAGGAAAATGCACTCTCTGGGTTCTAAATAACAGGGAGAAAGCATACCTCTACTGAATGCAGCCAAAACCCTTGGAGAGAATGTATGAGGCAGCTACTTGAAAAGGAAATGCAGCAGATGAATCGGGGAGAACGAACAGAGTCTAAGAACCACTAAACTGGGAGTGAGTTTCCCTTCTCTTTAAATCTAATTTCTCCCAGCCTGAACTCAAACAAAAAATACTCGAAGAGAAGCCCTGTCTTCCTTATCTGAGGAGCAGGAAAATGGCCTATTATGGGTCAGAAAGATAAAAGAAAATCCTCTGGGATTTTTCCCCTCCTTTGGCCTAGCCTCTGGGCAATGATACAGGAGCACAGAGGCAACAATAGCTGAACAAATGCCTTCAACTCAAAGGGAAGATGCCTTTTTTCTGACCAGAGGACCATGGTTCCAAGAGTATGAGAGGAATCCCTGATTTTTTTTCCTCTCTGACCTCTCACTACTTTGGACCAGGTAGCAGATACTGTTGCAGAAAGTACATAACAAGCCAGGGAAAATAAAGTCATGGCTACCTAGTCAGAAGACCAGGAAGAGAGTAAGGGGCAGGAAAGATTTCCCTAGGGGGAATCATGAAGAGAAGGTAATTCAAGAAACTCATACTGTAAAACTATGTATTAACTCCCGTGCTCATCCCTGAGCTGTGCATGCACAGATCTGACCCTAAACAGCATTGAGAACTGATCTACAGGATGGACCACTGCCCATATCCCAGGCTGGTCACTGAATGTTACACACATGGGACAGACCTAAGTAGCACAGTAATAAAGGCTTAGAAAACTGAACTGACTCTGAAATCACAGCCAACAGAGGCAGGATAGGAACTTGCAACCTAAACTTAAACTGCTCAATTGCCTGCTAAAACAAATGACCAAGCAAACATTCTCCATAGAATTTAAAAAAGGAATAGAGCCTCTAACATAATATTCAAAATCTCCAGGATCAAATTCAAAATTATTCAACATATAATGAACCAGGAAAATCTTGAAATTTCACAAGAGAAAAGGTAATCAACAGCCCAAATACAAATGTTGAAATTAGACAGTCTTTTAAACAGCTATTAAAATCATTCTCTAGTAAGTAAATGTTAAAACTCTTATCAAAACAAATGGAAAGATAGAAAATCTCAGAAGAGAAACCTAAGAAAAAAAAGAACCAAAAGAAAATATTAGAATGGAAAAAATACAACTGAAATTTAAAAAAACAAAAAACTTATTAGATAGGCTCACCAAATAAACTTCATGATATCAATACAATTATCCAACCTGAACAATAAGGATTCAAAAGATTTTTGTATGAACAGAGTCTAAAGGATATGTGGAACAATACAAAAAAAATATCTAACAATTGTGTCATTGGTATCTCAAAAGAAGACAAAGAATCATAGAGATTCGCATGTACAGCAAAAGGAGAAAGGGGTCAATGTTATTGTAGGTATTTTTCTTAATTAATAATATAATAATACTTTAAGGAAAAGAGTAAAGGAGCATAACAGCTACAACTTTCTCCCAAATGATTCAGAAAGCTATGTATATAGACAGAATGACATAGCAAATGGAGCAAAATGTATACAATTGGTAAATTTGGATTAAAGGTATAAAGCTATCCTTTGTACCATTTTTACCACTTTTCTGAATTATAAATTATACCAAAGTAAAAGTTGCCAAAAACATATATAAAATTCATTTCTAATAAAATGGTTTTTAAAATACTTCCAAAAGTGTCTTATGACATCTTATGACATCTGATATGCCAATCTTTTTGTTAAGGCCTGCCACTCAATGAACAAACCAAACAGAAACAGACTCATAGGTACAGAGAACAAACTGATGGTGGCCCAAGGAGAGAGGGATTGGAAAGCTGAGTGAAAAGGGTGAAGGGATTAAGACATACAAGTTGGTAGTTACGGAATGGCCATGGGGATGTACAGCACAGCACAGAGAATCTAGTCAGTAATGCTGTGACAACTATTTATAGTGGTAGGTGGGTACTACTAATGGGGGAATCTGCATAAATTACTTAAATGTCTAACCACTGCTGTACACCTGAAACTAATAGAAAATAATATTAAATGTCAACTATAACTGAAATAAATAAATAATTTTGAAAAATAGAAAAGGATTCCCAGAGTTCTGCTATTGATTAGTGATGTCTACCACAGGTGCAGACTAGGATTCTGGAAGATGCAAGCCAAAGTACCCTGACGCAGCTTATCTCATCCTCTCAGGGTTTTACCATGTTTCTTACTCAAATCACTACTCAAAGGTCTAATACTTAATGACATTTTTATTAATTGACACATGTTCTTTAACCCATCAACATAGTCCTAAATAGCTCTTTTAAAGATAGCTTATAATGCTACTTTTACTTAAAATGTTAGATTACTTACTAATTATCTTTTCATGTCTCCTCACTTTTCTTTTTCTACTTTCTTTATCTAAGTATATGAGGGCTTTCCAGAAAGTATCCAGCCCTGTAATATGAAAAGTAGAGGCATTTATGGCTGGGTTTTTTCCAGACAGCCCTTGCCTAAACAACTGAACTGTGTCAGCTCTTTTCTTCCCTCATCTTTCCACTCTTCAGTTCACCCTACACGCGATGGCTTCCTGAAACGCAGTAGCTGTATTTGTTGATTGCCTAGGAACAGAGTCTATGCTAAGCATGGGAGATAGGTGCTTTGAGGGTTCAATGCCTCCCCTCATAAATTCAGGTCCAGAGGAAAAGACCAACATGTAAACAGGGGTTTATAATACACTGAAAAACTTCTACCACACTGTTCTTATGTATAAAACAGAAACGATAATTGTACATACTTCCCAGAGTATGGAGAGGATTAAATGCATTATAGCTAATAAAGCATATGGTCTGCCACATAGTAATCATACAATAAACATTAGCCATTAATATAATTAACTCCCAAATGCCAACTATGATTATTTCAATTATTAAAGATGGTGGATTTAAACCACATTTTGAAGCCACCCACTGAGTCAAGGAATCTTGAACCAAGCCAAAAGTCAGAAGTCTGTTTACCCCTATCTCCCATAAGGAAATTGGACTTTCCAAGTAAAATAAACCATGTCCTTTTAATTTTATCATTCATTTCCAATATGCTTTTGAAGATGTTTCCATAATGAATTTCAGAAGATGATTTCCATTTTCTTCTCTATCATGTAATTTATACAGAGGAGCACAGTGACATAATCTCCACATTACATTTTACAGTATTATGGCCTATAATTCTTACCAGTGCTCACAATCAGGCATTTTTTCCTCTTCTAAGAGTCATACACATATATTGGCATAAATACCTAAAATGAAATCTTCACTTTAACAAAATGAATTATGAATATTATATATAAAAATAATAGCTACCATGAAAGGGCAGACTGGAAAATAAGATCCAAAACTTCTAATACCCTGAGGATTTGAAAAATAAAATGACATTATGCTTTTCTGAATCCCAGAGATAATCTCTGAAAGTGTCCCAAAGAAAGCTTGGAGGATATGGATAAGAATCAAAAACTATCATCCATTTCCAAACATGCCCAGAAAAATATGTTCTCTCCAAGCTGCCAAGATAAATGCAAAACAGAGATTTTTTTTTAATCTCATGTTATGGCTTTTCAGATGTGTCCCAGAATAATTTTAAAAATAGACAGGCTGCCCTTACAAACAGAAATGCATAAGATTCTTGCAGTGCAGTGGGGTGGAAACAACAAAATGCAAAGACCAGTATTCTGACACGAGCACCACACTTAACTGGCTGCGTGATTCTGCACAAGGTCCTTAGTGATTTAGGACTCTGGTTTCCAAAGCTATAAAACTTAAAGATAGTGACATCTATTCTTGCCTGTCTCAGTAAATTGTTAAAGAACAATAGCATTTGTGCACCAACCTAAAAACCACCTTTTTATTCACAAATATTATTTTATTTAGTTACTATAACAACCCTGTGAACTAGATACTATTATTTTATTATTACTTTCATTATTATTATTTTGATTACTGTCATTCTATTCTTTTGATAAATGAGGACACTGAAGTTCAAAGAAGTTTTAACCAAACTGCCTAAGGCCAGAGTAAGTGGTAAAGCAGGATTCAACCTACATCTCCTAACTTTACACCTTTGCTTAACCCACTAGATTATAATTCTTTGAATGCAAGGACTGAACATCATCCCTGGCACGTAGTAGCCACTCAGTAAACATCTGATTAACTGAGGGGAATCAAGATATCATTGTGGGAGTTCTGGTTCACCAAAGGTCAGCCAGATAGACACTAAATTTTATAAGATATGAGGAAAGTTTCTGGATTATTTATGAATCATATCACCAAGAGGGAGTAAACTAGACATAGCTAGACCTATGGATTCGCCTAATTTATCGGGAATCTATCTTTCTCCCCACCTTTTAGTTGTCCTTCCCTCTATGTTGGTTTTGTTCTCAAACACCTCTCCTGAAATGATAGGAAAAATTGCTGATCTTGCCCTTGATGATTTGACCTGCTCCATACAGCTAGTAATCCCAGAGACAGAGATTATCTTCTTCTTGAGGCTTGGAGCAGAAGTTCTGGAGAGGGTGTTGCTTAGTGTGACTTGGGTGTGTGCCCACCTCTGAACCAAACACTGAAGTCAGGAGAACAGAGAACTGTGATTAGTTGCATAGTAAATGGGTCATGTACCCATCCCTGGGATGAGAGATGAAGGAGAGTCAACCCTACCCAACCCCTGGTGGAAGGAGTACCCACCAGCAGAGGAGGAAAAGGAAAAATGTGCTAGATAAACAAAAGTGCTAATTACCGGAGTTCACGTCCGTGCTCCTCAGAGCTAGTTATTTTACTGTATTCTTTTTGAGTTAATTTTGTTTTAAGCTGCAGTTTCTCCTGCTTCAAATCTTCCCATGGCTTTATATTACTCTTAGAGTAAAACTCAAAATCTTCCAGATGGCTCAAAGGACTTCATGTTCTAAGCCTACCCTATCAGACTAAAGGTCACATCACTCTTTCTTCATTCTCCATTTCAGGAAGCCCAGCTTTTGTCCTGTTTCTTTAACAGATGGTGGTTCCTCACAATTCAAGTGCTTTCCCCCAGGCTGTTAATTCCCACAGTGTCCCCCTCAGGGTGTTTCCACTCATTTTCAGAGCTCAGCTCAGATATTCCTTCCTTACTAAAGTTTTCTTGACTCCCCAAATTAGGACAGATTCCCCTAGCTAAACTCACTCATAGCACCTCCTTCATAACATTTGTCTCAACTGTCATTACACAATCATTAAGGTAATGATTGCTTACTCTCTGATCTCTCCCGTTAGAATGTTCCATAAGGGTTCAGACGTATCACCTTGGTCACCACTGGAGTCCTAGCACCCAGCCCAGTGGCCAGCACAAAGAAAGCACTCAATTTTTTCCTCCATAAATGAAGAAATGTGGCAAGGGACCAGAGAGAGGTGATAAATGTGGTGTTAGACAGACTGAATCTGAAAGCAAGACAAGGCAAGAAGTTAGAAAATTTGCCCCAGATAGTTTGTAAACATGGGAATTCTGCGGTGAATAGAGTCCAATGTTTCATGGCACTAAGGTCTTTCCCAAAGTAACAAATATCTAAATATCAAAAATGTATGTTGTTTTCCCCAAATGAAGATGTATTTCCACTCGGGTGCTGTGAGTTGATAAATCTGAGAGTATAAGGGACCTGGCCCATTCTGGAAGTATTTACTGTCTACAGACGTAGTGCTCAACTTACAAGCTCGACCCAACCTGGAGTGCCAACCACAAGCGAAAGAGGAGGGAAAATATTGCATACAGAAACCTGAGGTAATTTTAGTTTTATTTACACAGGTCATTCACCTTAGAAACCGAAGTTAGATTTAGACATTCAAACAGCCCCTGCAACGGGTACATTTTCTACCATCCTTTCCCTTGGTAAACAGCTTTTAGAGACACTAAAAGCACCGACTTTCTCCTGAGAAGAGCCCAGTGTTCTGTGTTTTATTTAACATCCGCTTCTCCCCCAGCACTCTCTGCTAAACACAAGAGTTTCGCTTGTTTGGGGTTATTATGAGCTTAAAAAGTACTTGTCTAAAGGGTGTTTCTGTATTTTTCCTTCCTGAGATGTGTGCAAGGGAAAGAAAACAAAACAAAACAAAACAAAACATGTATACCCATTCAAAACAGCCCAACAACCATTTTTTCTCAATAATGTTTAACAGCAGGTGGCTAGGGTCCGAGGATGTTCAGTGCTGTCACGGAGAAAGACGAGGGTGGTGTTTTCAAAAAGCAATTCTGGTTATAAAATCTATTTGGCTGGTTGTGGTGTTTGTTTGTTTGTTTGTTTGTTTTTAAAGTATCAAATGTCCAAACCTAAAGGAAAAAAGTGATAGAAAAGAGAAAAAAATCACACGAGAAAAGAAACAGCTGTGCTTTAAGCTTTACTCCAAAGTTCAACTAAGCTCTTACTAAATTCATAGTTTCTGTTGTCAGCAGCAAATGAAAAAGAAAAATAGGGGAGTTCCCTGATGGTGCAGTGGCTTAAGGCTTCGGCGTTGGCACTGTCAGCACTGCGGCCTGGGTTCGATTCCCAGTCAGGGAGCTACCCACATACCAAAAAGCAAAAATAAATAAATAAATAAATAAAAAGCCAATTAAAAAAAAATAGCCTTAGGACAAGGAGAGAGAAGCAGATGAGAAACTCTTTCGAGATCGGGGTTGGGCTGGGAGGGAAAGCAGGAAAAGGTGAGGACTTCTTTGAAGCTGAGTTTAAACTCCAACATCATTTTGTCACTTATCCTCTAAGACTTTCCCCCGTATACACAGGCCACACGTATTGCCCACTACACTTTCAAACAGCAACAGAAGAATAAAGATTGCACTTGAGCTGAGAAATAGGTGACACTCGGCCACTTGCCTACTCGCATCCTCCACATGGAACCCTTATCATCTTGCTCCTTTCCTGGCTCTTGCTAAACAGGAAGAGGGGGATCTCACAGGTGCCCGAAAACTGGACCATCTCCATGATCATGTGGTAAGTGGACACAGTCTAAGTAAGGGTTCAGAGACGGAGGGAAGCTAGGAAATGCCAGGCCACCCAGGCCTGTACAGGACCAGAGGTCCTCTGCATCTGATTTTTAAGTGCACCCAACAACTTCTTCATTTTCCCAAGCTGTCCCTTTGTCCGTTTATTAATGCCTAATATTCCAGCTTAGAAAGCAAATTGTGGAAGAAAAGGTGTATTTGGTTAAGTCCTTAAAATTGTGGAAATTATTGACGTTTTTCAGAAAACAAGTTTTGGCCCATATGTGAGGATGGGGAAGAATGAGGGTGGGGGACTTGTAAAGGGTTCAGACAAAGGGGCAGTGTTTGGCACTCCAGGTTGGGTCGAGCTTGTAAGTTGAGCACTACGTCTGTAGACAGTAAATACTTCCAGAATGGGCCAGGTCCCTTATACTCTCAGATTTATCAATTCACAGCACCCGAGTGGAAATACATCTTCATTTGGGGAAAACAACATAGAGAAGACCGGACCGGTTTTTGATCTCTGCTATTGAACCCAAAGGATAGTACTGCATAAGTGCGGTGATGCTCTAAGATGTCACTGTTACTAGGTGCACACACACCCCATTCACACCTGAGATTAAAATGTCCAGGTGGTGCAATAATTGATGTATAAGGACATGGCTTTCTATGGAACCTGCAACTCCAGCCCCAATCCCCCTAAAAGATAACATTTCTCCTGGTTTCACACATTAAAATAATGCCAACAAGGGTAATCTGAAAGTGTATCATGTATAATATACATACTGCTATGGACTGAACTGTATACCCCCAAAATTCATATGTTGAAGCCCAAATCCCCAGTGTGATGGTTTGTGGGGATGCGACTTTTGGAAGATAACTAGGTTTAGACGAGGTTAGGAGTGGGGGGCCCTAGTCTGATAGGATTAGTGTTCTTTATGAAGGAAGGACAGAAAGCTTGCTGCCTCTCTTTACCCCATATGAGGCCACAGCAAGAAGGCAGCCATTTGCAAGCCAGAAAGAGGGCCTTGTGTCCTGGTTTTGATCAAATTATACAATGGTTATGTAAGTTACTAACATTAGGAGAAGACAGGAGAAGGGTATATAGGAACTCGCCATCTTAAATTCACAACTTTTTTTAGTTTAAACTTATTCTAAATAAAAAATTTAAAAAGAAATATCGGGGAACAAATTATCTTGGTTTTTTGGTTTGTTTGTGTTTTTTTGGTTTTTTTTTTTTAATAGAAAGAGAAGGAGAGAATGAGTTTCCAGTCTCTATAGACTGAATTGTGTTCTCCCAAAATTTGTATGTTGAAGCCCTAAACCCCAAAGTGATTGTATTTGGAAATGGGGCCTTTGAGGGATGGTTAGGTAGGGTCACAAGGCTGCGGCCCTAATCTAATATGATTAGTGTCCTAATAAGAAGAGGAAGATCTCCCCCCACCTCTTTCTCTCCCTCTCTCCTGGCCACCCCTACCCCCGAAGCATGCACAAAATAGAGGTGATGGGAGCACACGTCAAGATGGCAGCCAGCTGCAAGCCAGGAAAAGAGCTCTCACCAGAACCCGACTAGACTGGCACCCTGATTATGTACTTCTAGTCTCCAGAACTGTGAGAAAACAACAGTGTATCTGTTACTTAAGCCACCCAGTCTACGGTATTTTGCTATGGTAGCTTAAGCTGACTATACACATCAATTAAGCTACTAATTGGTCATTTGTATACCAAAGTGATTTTCACCATAGTTCAAATCTACAATAATGTTCTATATAGCTCAGCTATTTCCTAAGGTATTGCCTTTTATTGGAAGCAACGGTGTTCCTACTAAGTAATAAAGTTTTCTTTGGCTCTAAATTACCACTCCTAGATTTGTCCTCGATAAATAATTGGTGTGGTTCTTGACATACAAGGGCTGTCTGGAAATGCAATATGGTATTACATCACCTCTTTTTTGTGCATGCTTGTTGGGGGTAGGGGTGGCCAGGAGACAGGGAGAGAAAGAAGCAGGGGGAGATCTTTCTCTTCTTACTAGGATACTAATCATATCAGATTAGGGCCCCACCCTATCTAACTACCCCTCAAAGGCCCCATTTCCAAATGTAATATGAAAAATAGAGGCATTTGTGCCTGAATTTTTTCCAGACTGCCCTCTTAAACTAAATTCTCATTAAATTATAATTCTATTAATAATATTCTTTAGGCCATCTGATGTACAGAGCAAAATTATTTAGAGGGAGGTGTGTTTGAATGAGGAAGCATAATTTTGAAGAAATAATTATAAAAAATAAATTACAACTGGATTTTATTGTAAATTCATTTTTATAAAAATGAAAGTAGTGTGGATTTTAACCACAATTTGTGAGTTACTCAACATACACAAAATTTAAGTCATATGTCAATACAGAAAGAAAGCCCAAGTTTAGTAAGTACGTACTTCATACTTTTGCCAATAGTGAATGTACATAATTCCATATTTATGCCATATGGGTTATATAACCTCCCTGTCAGCAAGCAAGGCCATTAGTAACACAGTTTAGGAGCCATCCTTCAGTGGATGGACCAGAAAGCCACCATTGTAGCCTACTTCGAATTAATTAAATTATTAATCACCCCGGGATCTCAGGGGTACGCTCATCTTACTGCAATACAGCTAGGCCAATTCTTAAGCCTTTTGTCATGTATCTAATCAGCCCATGGCCTTGACATTTTAATCCACTTTGTGTGTATAGCAGAAATGTGAACTTCTGTAAATAGGACAATTTGTTATCACCACTAAGTAAATGGGGAATAAAGACAAACGTATTGCCAGGCATATTCTAGTGACACCGACATCCAGCACTCATTTTCTACCTTAGCATTAGCTTGTGTGATGGTGACTGTAGGACCAACCATGTGATAAAAGATGTGATTCCTGCACCATTAACCAGGAAAAGGGAGCCCGATTCACAGAGCTGCTGGAGCACCTGGCACCTCTGTAAGAGTGCTGGATTATTTACCCCAGGATTACATAAAGAACAGACACTGGAGGTTTTTCTAAATACATTTTTCAGCATAACAATGAACTCTTATTTCCATTTCTGCCTCTGCAACTGAGAGAATTGAGAACCACAGAATAATTCATGATCATTATCTGTATGTTTCTATAAAGGGTGGTAAAGTGCTTATTATGAAGAATGCAGCTAAAATGCCCATGTTAGCATTTACAGCGGGAGACATACGCCTCCCTTATCTTGTCATTTGTGGTTTACCAGTTATCCTCTCACCTCCTAGTGCCTCAAAGCTCTACCATCAGCTAAACTCTGAATGTAGATCTTTCCTCTTCAAGATAAGCAGCTCTGAAAATGAGAACCAATGGAAGTAGCAGCCAAGATGTGCAGTTTTCAACTTACACAGTCAATTGGGACTTTTTAAAACTATTTTTTTATCTGGACATTAGTAAAAGAAATGGAATATTTAAAAAACTTAACAGAAATGGAAAATACTGTAAAAATGCAACAAACATACAGATACTACAATAAAATGAAAGCCTTTACATGGAAGAAATGATTATCAAGAAAGCAGTGGTTTTATGTGCATTTATACTTGGCCTGGGAAATTAGAAACACTAATTAATACAGAAGGAAACAAGTTGAGAAGAGAAAGGCTGGTGGTGGTATAAGTTTGCAGTCTGTGTTCAAATCAGTCAATTTTGATGCTTCATACTGCACAGTACTAAAAATTATTGAAAAAAGCATTTCGATGATTAAAACATCTTTTCTTACATTCAATCTGTTAATGCAGAGAATAATAATTTGCAAAACAAGTTTATCTTTTGTTTTAATATTGATTTTAAAGCATAAACTGGTTTGTATTACTATGGAAATGAGAGCAATATTTAAGGTGGAATTTACCATCGATTGATTGTACTGACACCTACATATTAGTGAAAAAGGATCCTGAAGTCCACTTCCCCAGCTCTGCGATGCGCATACCCCAGACTTTACTTTCCAGGCGCATTGCCCATAAGCCGTTTGGCAGCAGGGGGCGCTCTTCTGTTAAAATCCGAGGTTCTTAGCAATGGTTAAAAGTATTGTTTTCAAATAACAAGAGTCCTTCTGAACTTTGATACTGCTAGTTTTACTTAGGAAAGGAGGATGTCAAGGTAGACCATTTATGAGATCTGTGATTTTAGCACATGGGCTCTTTTGAATAAATATATTTTTCTGATTTATTCCTTTAATATTTACTAGGTGCAAGTCACCCACATGTACTTCTAGCAGTCATTCCCAGATATTGTATAGGCAGGCTTGGAACCTTAGAATATATTGTGTGCGCTTTAAGGGCAAAACATTTTAAAACACAGTTAAAGAATTAAAAGTCACCATATGTAGCCCACTCAAAAGTAAAGAAGCCATGACTACAAATTACACCTACGTAATTATACCAAAATGTTTGGAACAGATAGCAGAAATAGTTCTTGTGTTCAGTTTACATCTGAAGAGATAAATGATTTTGTAACATCTGAATATTAATATACAGTATCTGCATATTTCTCTCGTGCCATCAATGGCATCCTCTCAACAGAATTCTCAGTGCCTCTACCCTCCACAACATCAATTGTTTCCCATACTCCCAAGTGTGGTCTTTTTCTCCCTCTTTGACATCCGCCGCCACCACCTCCCTCCCCGGAGCAAACCAACTTCGGTCAGGGTCAAGTTACTGAACATTTTCTATTGATACAAGAGTTACATTTCTCCAGGAACCTCAGTAGGGGAAGTTGCCGAATCGCCACTTCATATTGGCTAATTGCTGCATTAAAAATAAAGAAAGTAAAACAAACAAACAGATTTAAACCAGTAAGAATTGTACATCTTGCATTTTCCGAACCCTCGTTTCGTTTTCAAGCTAACGAGGTCTTAGTACTGATAATGCAAAAGCTTTTTTGAACACCCCAAGTCGCAAGTCATTGGACAGAGCTGTAACTGCGTGTCCAGGTCTCACGTGGTGCCTCTGCGAGCCACCCAGAGCGTTTGCTTGAGTGAACCCCTTAAAAACTTTGTCTTTTCTTTCTGCGGAAAGCAAAAAGATCAAGTCTAAAAGGGCCGGCCTTAGGCTTGCCCAAAGTGATTCTTGTGGGAGACCGCCGGCGTCCGGGAGCACTGCCGCAGCACTCAAGACTTAAAAAGCTATCGAATTCAAGCGACTCTGGATACGGCCGCCGCCGTTCTGCCACCCCGTTGTCCCCGCCCGTCCGCGCGGCCCCGCGCTCCTGCTGAGGGGGAGGGGCGCGCTCGGCAGAGGTCGCCGCCCGGTTGAGCAATCGGGCTATGCACTTAAGCGAGGTTACCACGGCCAATCGGAGTCCGCCTCTGCCGTGACGCACACGCCCCGAGACTGTAGTATTTATAGATCGTATTTAAAGAGCCCTTGGGAGTCTCCCCGGGCTCAGCTGGGCGGCGGTGGTGGCGGAGGCCGCGAGGCGGCGGGATTGCGGGGCTGCTGGGCTGCGGGGCTGCGGGCTGCAGTTAGGCCGGCGTGCGTGAGGTGGCGGGGCGGCTGCTGTTGGTCCCGTCCCTTTGGGGTTGTTGGGCGTGAGGGAGCGCGTACGACATGGAACTGACACGTTCCATGGTGGCTTTCGCCCACTTCCCAGCTCAGTTCCTGGAAAGGTAGAGGAAATGCTGTAGCTTCAACAATAGTTTTGCTTAAAACAAAGCCAAGGATTGGAATAAAAAGGACGGTGGGGGTGGGGTGCAATGTGATGGAGGAGAGCAGAAGGTTTGAACCGACCCCGCCCCAGCCCCACGTTTGAGCCACCAGCAGACGGCCGTTTCCTGGTACTAGGCTGAGCGTAGAGACGGCCTTCCTGGGGGGAGGGGAGAACAATACCGCCTGAAAAGCCAAAAGCCGTGGAATTTGGGGGCGGGTTGTTGGACCAGTTAGAGTGTATTCGTGGAAAGTAAATTGCGAGATAGTGGCAATGATTATCTTGGCCTTGGGTCGATTGATCTTCAGACTTTGCAGCCCTCGAACTGCACACTGCAATGCGAAAGCAGGAAACGCGTGACGTCAGGAGAAGAGACCCAAATTGCAACAGTTGCATCTGCAGGCTGGCTTTCTTCTCTCATACCTGCCCCCTCCCCCACTCCAATCTTCTTTTTTTTTTCTTTCCCCCCTCTTCTTGGAGAGGTTTGGTTGGCCCCCGGTTCTGGCATTGGGTGCTGCCCCAGCGCGACGTTGCGGGATTGCACGCCAAGGGGCGGCGCTTGGCTATGTTCCCGGAACCGTTGGCCGGGCTACCTGAAACCCAGCCCTGGGCCACCGCACGTGGTCCTCCCTGGCGAGCTTCTTAGGACCGACAACTCATTTTAAAGATTGCCCCGCGTTTAGATGGATTAACTGAATTCCAGAAAGAGGTGTGGAGCCACACAAAGTGCTCAGCTGCTGGTCTGCTTTAGCACCAGCGCATGTCAACCCCGGAAAGCAGGTGGGGAGTGGGGAGAGATCCCAGCAGTCCCACTAGGTGAGTTCTCAACAACTTGTCAGGAATCTCATTTCTCAGTACTGAGGGACGTGGTCACGTGAAACTTGTTCTCTGTCAGGACCTCTCTCCTGAGGTCTTGTCACACTGCTCCTTAGACATCTCTTGAGGAGGAAGGTGAAGCAGGAGAATATTGTGGATTAGTACATTTTGTCTCGGAAAATGTTGAGTTTGACACGATCCTCACCTCTGCTGCTCCTTCACTCCCTGGTTCAGGGTCATTACAAGGTACCTTAGTAACCAGTTCTAGGCTTGTGCCCCACTCCACCCCTGGGCAAAGCTTACACACACACACACACACACACACACACACACAGGTGGTGACAGTAGCTAATGATTACTGTGCTGAGGCCATTCTCTCATTTAATTCTCACAATAGCTGGAGGTGAGGTGAGTAGTAGTATCCCCATTTTACAGATAATGAAGTAGATTCGGGAATCACTGTGTCCGCCGGCTGGGATGATGGGAACCTAGGCAGCCTGACTCCCAATCCCACAGTTAACCTCTGTGTGTGCTCTGTGAGAGAGGGGGGATGACTTTGATGGGGATCTTCAGCCTCACTTTACATTACACCAAGAAGGCAAGGGCTTTAATTCATTCCTGCTATACGGTCAATACAATGCAATAAATATCATCCTGGTTAAACATAGTAGGTGTTGGGGCATGACCTCACATAAGAGAAACTGTACTGGAAAACCCAAGTTACTTCAGCCAATTTTCTTATTGCCCATATCTGCAACAGTATCTTAAAAGTCATTTAATGATTAAACTTTCTGTAGCACTTCATTCCTAGCTCAGGCCACTGTGTAACATCAGATCCTGTTCTCATTCATAAACACATAGGGAACCTAAGGAATGGAGTGAGATACCATGTAAGTAAGAGACGAGGCCAAGTTCAGAATTAGCTGGCAGCCTAATTCAAGGTACGATGAGTCCTGTGTTTGCTTTCCCTTTTGGTTGCCTTATCCCTCATCACTAGCATCTACGCAGGAGAGAGCCAGGGAAGGGAAACTGCCTGTGATTTTGGAAGACTGATTAGCATGGGAGAAGGGAACTTCAAACCAGGAAAGGTTTAGGGGGCGGGGCTTTCCACCTGTTTCTACAACCGCAACTGTGTGTGATAGAAACAAGTTATTTGAAAGCCAAGCGCCTGATAGAGGTTGAAGCCCCATTCTGCCCGAGCTGTGGGGTGTCAGACCCGGTTTCTGGCGTTAACCTGCTACCCGTCTGCTGCTAGCCTTGCTCTTTCTCCTCTGCTGCCTCCTTTTCCTCCTCTGGTGCTTTAGATGTTAGGATCTCTCAGAGTTCCCTCCTAGGCCTGGTCTCTTCCCACTCAACACGTTCTCCCTAGATGATCTGACCAGGCCATTTGAAGTTTTTCTCTCTGAGCTCCAGGTCTGCGTATCTGACTGTATACGGAATGTCTCCACGTGGAAACCTAAAACTTAAATGTTCCAAACTGAACTACTTATAATCTGTCTCCCAGCCACCTTTGATGGAAGTGCTGTCCTGCCTCTGTATATCCCCACCCCAGTTGTTCAAGTCAAAGCCTGGCTGATTTCTCAACACATTCCGTTTAATGGCCAACTCCCACCATGGGTCAAGCTGTTATAGCTGCTTCTGTCTACCAACCCCTAAAACCTTCTCCACTGTGCAGCCACAATCCCTTGACCGATCCCCTTCAGTGGCTCCATTTGTCTCAGAGTGAAGAGTGGCTCATTTCCAAAGCCACTCACAACTGGGCACAGACCTAGGTTTCTAGCTGTTCCTTTGCTTGTACTCTCCCCTTCAGCCCTCCTTCAGTTATTTTAGTTCCTCTGATGGGTCCAATTCTTTAGTTGCTTCTCTGAGGTTTAGCATAGGCTATTCCTAGAACATTGTTAAAACATGTCATCTCATCCTCAGGTCCCTTCTTCTGACTGCCAGCACCTACTGTTTTGAATTTATTGTGTGTCACTTCCTCAAGAAGCTCTTTGACCTCCACCCAGCTGCACTATGGGTACCCCTCCAGCTCGCTCAAAGAAATGTTTTCCCATCACAGCACCTGTACACTGTATTCTAAGTGTCTTAACTTTGCTGAATCACGTCCTCATTTTTGTGGGAGGGGGGATACATCAGAATAATTTGGGCTGCTCCGTCAACCTACATCCCAAAAACCCACCCACCCTCTCACTGTTGTCTGTTGGCCATGAGTAGGTTCTGAGCTGAAAATCACGACACAAGGAGCACCTGGTACTGATGACAGTGGGCTGTATCCCTCGTGTGTTAGTGTGGAAAAACAGCTGCACAAGGAAAGGGATCCCCTCCCTCCTGTCTGCAATGACTTCCCTTGTGCCTGGCACAGTAGGAGACACTCAGGAAGTACTTGGACAACTGAGTGGGGGTGTGAGGATTAGATAAATTATTAATATATACAGGCCTACCTCAAAGGTACCGCGGGTTCCGATCCAGACCACTGCAATAAAGCAAGTATTGCAGCATAGAGTTGTAATCTTTTTGCTGGTAGAAGGTCTTTCAATTTGTAAAACATACAACTGTGAAACACAATAAAACAAAGCGCAGTGGAACAAGCTAGGCCTGTATGTTGCGTCCCCAGGGCATAATAGTCATTGGGTAAATCTGGATTCTTCTCCTCCACTTACTAAAATGAAGCTTAGGAGTCACTGTGTGAAGCTTTCTGCCTGTCATTCGTGTCACTCTTTATCCCACAAGTGAAACTGAAAGATATTCATAGTAGGTTTCTAGAGCCCTGCCACATCACTACAGCATTTAAAAAAAAAAAAAAACCTTATAAAACCTGGGCCAGATTTTTTACTGATTTTCGTTGTTAGTAAGCAAACTGCCTCACATTTATTGTTTCCCTGTTAGTCTGTTTTCTTGTTTTTGAAGGAGAAATATGTCTCCCAAAATCCGTTTTTGGAGGGAAGCCGTCTTCAGAAAAGGAACTTTATTCCCATTGTCTTTGAAGAAGTGGAAATGAAGCTCAGGAGAAGTCAGGAGGAGAGAGAGGTGCAGACAGGAAGCTGAAGGCAGCCATTCCACTTCTCTGCGGCCAGCAGGGCGGGACAAGCAGGTGGCTGTCCGGGAGGCGTTCACGGCCTGGGGCGCACACAGCAACGCAGCTGGCTTTGGAGTCCGTCTGGATTTGCGTTGCGCTTGGTCACTAGTGGCCTTGGTCACTATGTAGCTCCTCCCCGTCCTTCCTGGGCTTCCTCCTAGCAAACTAGGATGCCACTTGTCCTACAGCATACCCCACGGATTGTCATAATCCTTGAGGCATATATGCATAAATTCTTCGTAAGTAAATGTAAAGAACTATGTTAACATAGGGGATTATTAATACACAATATAATTATAAATATAGGGTATTAAGTTATGGATTGGAAGTCAATACACATGCATTGAATATCATGTCATTAGATGATAGGACACAAAGATGAGTAAGAGAAAGGGAATATATCTATTGATCCTGCCGACTTCTCTTCCAAGTTCTTTTTTTTTTTTTTTCTTTTTTTTGGTTGGTTCCCTGGCCGGGAATCGAACCCAAGTTCTTTATAGTGATTATCTCTTTTAATAGCACAATGATTCTGTTCTCAGGAGGCTCGCATTCAGAAAGGCGACACGGGCACATATTAAAATTCATATAAAGCAGCTATAATAATGCCAGACTTCTGAAATGGGGACACAGAGGAAGGAGCTCTTAATCTACTAGTCTCTCAGAATCGAGAGGAAAAGGTGAGAGACATTAAAACAAACAAAAATGACATTGATTCCTGGGCCTTGAAGAATCAAGTGAGATAAGGAGGGGAAAGGCAAGTAGAGGGAATAGCCACGACAGAGGGACGAGCTAGAAGCAGGCCGGTAAGGGAGGGGCAGGGCCGGTGGCGTGGTGAGAGGATGGTGGCCGTGGGTAGGGATAAGGGCAGAAAGTGAAACAGACTGATTCGAAGAAATAGGGACTTCATAGGCCGTGGTGAGTCAGACTCCCAGGACTTCTTTTGCCCCTAGGTCAGGAGGAGAGTCACAGTTAAGATTCGTCCAGACTGGAGACAAGGAGGCAAGTTGGGAACTAGTTGCAGTGGTTCAAGCAAGCGATAACGAAAGCCTGGGACAGTGCTTTTCACCTTGTGTGTCACGACCCATAAGTGCACCTTCGCCTGATTTTGGTAGCTCTCACCTGCATTTAGGAAAAATAGACATAGGGGAAAGTAATCAGTCTTAGGTAATGAGGGTCGGTGTTTCATAAACCCTCTATTTGATTGTTGTGCATAAACTTCATAGGCACTTTGAATTTTTAATAAATTTAGTCCTCCAATAGATTTAAATTTACAAAACAAATGAAGTGGATTTACTTAAAAATGTAACATGTTTAATTGCTTAAAACTTTAACATGTTTAATTGCCTATGTTTCAGCATAAGGCAGGATCATTTAGATACAAAGCACTGATGGGGTTTAAGCCATTAAGTATTATATAATGTAGGGTTTATTGCATAGAAAATGAAAGAAAGAAATGAGAAAAAAAGTGAGTAATTACTAGATTTAATCTTGAGTAAATTTCCTCTTGGTTGCATTTTGCAAATTGTATCTTAGAAGTGACTTTATTAAAAATTTGAACTGCAGAATGCATAGCCTGGGTCATGATGCAAAATGTATTTCTTACCTTGGGTCATGGTCAAAGAAGACTTAAGAACAATGACCTAGAAGATCGGGACAGGAGCTGTGGGATGAGAGAGACCCAGATGAAGGTATTCCTAGTGTTTGAAAGTTTGCTTTATGCCATTTCACTTCTGCGAATACAAAGGACCCGATTAGGCCTGTGTTCTCTAACTGAAAGAATCCAAAGAGGATTTTTGCGTTTACACAAATAAAGGCGAAAAGCAAGAACGTGTTCAGCATTTGTTCGCAGCAGCCATTATGGAGGAAGCGCGCACCCACAGAGCCAGGGACCCCGCCGAGGTCCCTCCCTGCAGCCCAGCGTCAGGCCACTGCGGCTCTGGCCGGTCTGAGAGCAGCTGCGCGTTACCACCACTGCTTCTGTGTGTCCCTTAGCAAGGTGTGTCCTGCGGTATCAGAGAAGCCTACGTGAGCTCGTTATGGTGTGATGCCAGCATGCAACCGGACCTAACTAAGTGATTTTGGTATGATGTGGTAGGTTATTTTTGGAGTCTCAGAACCAGCAAAGTTTTTTTCACATTAATTAGTGGTATTGCTTCTTTGCTTCACCCCATTTCAGCTTATAAAGGTTTCCTAGGAACACTCCCCTTTAGGATGGCAGGAGACACCTGTATCAGAGACATTTCCAAGGTAAATTAGGAGTCGTGAACTACAGAGGTACCTTGTTTTATTGCACTTTGCTTTATTAACTGGGCTTCACAGGTGTTGCAGGTTTTACATGCTGAAGGTTAAGACCCTCCACCAGCAAAAAGATTGCAACTCACTTTATTGTGACACCACTTGATTACGATGGTCTGGAACCAAACCCACAGTAGCTCTGAGGTATGCCTGTAATTGAATGTGGGGGTAAAGGAGAAGGAAATTAAGGATAACTTGTGGTTCCTAATTTGGGCTGCCAGGCGCACGGGGCTGTAGTTCTGTACACTGCAACCAATACCTCTCAACAGGAAGTACAGAAACACGACAAATGGGGAAGGCATGGTCGGGGCTCTTGAGGCACTCCACCGAGGGGAAAGACTCAAACAGGGTGTGCTAATAAAATATGGTAAATGCAGTCATAAAGGTATGCACAAAATGCTGTGTATGTGAGCCCAGAGGAATCCCAGTAGGAGGCTGCACCAAAGCATTTTAGAGGAGACATCCTTGAACTGAGTTTGGGGTGACAGCCAGCCAGAAGTCGATGATAGGTAGGAAGGAAACAACGTATCAAAGACCAGAGGTTTGTGTGTGAGCCGTTGTATGCAAGCACGTGTGTGAGTGGGTGTGTGAGCAATGTAGTAAGCAATTTGGTGTTACTAGAACATTGAGAAGTCATAGATGAAGTTGGCGGGAGTAGAGACACAGGTTGTGAAGACCTTTGTCATACTAAGGAGCTTAGCTCTTGTACGAGATAAAGAGGCATTGGAGGGGTTTTTGAGAAAATTTATAATGAGCTCACACTCAGGTTTTAGGAAGCTCACCCTGGCAGCAATGTGGGAAAGATCTTTAAGCAGAACTAGATTTTGGTGATCAAGAGACTAGAAATAGGGACATTAGGTTGGACCAGGTGAGCAATAGTGGCCTGCATTAGGACAATGAAAAGGGACTGAAGAGAACTAGAGCCAACAATTGGCAAGGCATGGTCACTAATTGGAAATAGAGAAGTCTGTCAGTCAGTATCTGATCGGGAAAACAGAACCACGATGCCATGAGTTTCATAGAAGAAATGTAACATGGGGAATTATTTTATAGGGTATTAGAAAAATAGAAGGGCAAATAGGAAAGAGTTGGAAACCCTGCTAGTAGGAAAAGACGGGAGGAACCACAGGGACAGGGGCTATCACAGGACTCCAGCAGCGGGACCACCAGAGATTCAGTCACCTGAAGCCAAGGGAGGGGAGGCGTGTCCTCGGCCGGCGGGCTCTGCTGCTTCACTGGCCTCCCTGACCGGGAGCTGGTTGGCCGGGGAGCCTGGGAAGTGGGGCGTTTAGCCTTTTGTCAGGAGAGAGAGCAGGGGAAGGTGAGCAAATAGGTGGGGCATAAGCAGGCGAATGGATATGGCATGAGGATGAGGAGAAACAGACGAAGTCCTTCCTGCCACCTCACTGGCCTTCGATAGGACGGTGGTGTCAGAATCTGAGATTAGAAGTGAGGACACTGGTGGGATGAGGGGGTAAGGGTCAGATAAGGACAAAAATAACCTGACTGATAAAAGCTCCCTCATCGTAATACTGTTATGTACACATGGGATTGGTAGGTAGAATTCATTTTAAAAGAACAGTTTTAATAAACGTTCAGGACATTTGTCACTACACTTTGTAACTACAAGTGTCTTTTAACATAGGAAAACATCAGCACTTTGAAATGCATGAAATTCCAGCCCCCCACCCCCCCACCCCTGTACTTTAACCTCACCCTAGGGGTCACTTATAATGTGGGTGCTCACTATCTATAGGAAAACAGGAGGGGTTGATGGACTCCCCCCTCTGTGTTCCATACTGCATGGTTCACATGGAGTTTGCAAACAACAGATTGCATACACCATCTCATTTAATCCGCACAATCATGCTATGAGGTTGGGATTATTATTCCTTTTTTAAAATTTATTTTACAGATAAGAAAAGTGATACCAGATCTCCCACTTTTTAAAAGTTCACATTCCACCACTTTCATTTTTATTACACTGAAGACCTTCCTCAGTACCTGTTTTCGCTAACTGCAAGAAATCCGAAGAGGATTTTTGCTTTTACTGCAAAAGCCTAAAAGCGCGAATAGAGTTCAGTGCACACACCGAGGAGCGAGAGCTGGCACTGCTTTTGCTATACGTGAGCGTTATTTTAGGTTTTATGTGGTATTTGGTACGTTATTTTGGGGTCCTGGGAATGCTCAAAAATTTCCCATGTAAATTAATGGTAATTGTTTCTCCTCTTTTACCCCATTTCGGCTTACAAGAGGTTTCATAGGACCACTCCACTTCCGTTCAGATAGCGGGGGCAACCTGTACACAGGGAGGGCTGGTGTCCCTCTTCTGTGTCCCAGCAAAGCCTCTCAGCCCCTAAGTGTCACCTGGGACTGAGACTTCGGACCAGGCCCTTCTGCTCTGTACTGTAACACCAACTCCAAAGTGTTTAAGTCCCAATAAATAACACTGAGATAGTATAATTGTGTCCATTTGCTCATGGGCTAGTGAATGTTCTAGCAGGTTTTCTCACATCTTTTTCACTGTAGATTTTAGCAATGATTGTGTTTTTGTTTCTCAGTCTGCAAAACAGGAGTATACTAGGACTCTTGATTGCAAGTGACAGAAATTTAAGTCCACATAAGTTAAACAAAAGAACAGTTTATTGGCTCACTTAAAATAAAAACCCCAACGGCTGGTTTGGCTTTGCCTTTGTTTGATATGCCTTTGCTAGAAATGTTGCTGTTAGGATAGGTTTTCACTCTCCATCTCTTGGCTCTGCCTCGGCCTTAGGCTCATTCTCTTGCAGGCTGTCTCCCAGTGGCCTGAAAGGTGGTCTTCAGCCATCTCAGGCCTATGCAGATTTGCTAGCTGGTGGTCACAGGAGGAGAATCAACCCCAATTCTCTAAAAGTCGCGCTAATGCCAAGGCCCGTAGCTACTCTGGACTAATCGCTCTGTCCAGTGAAAGGGGTCCTCTGACGCTCAGGCCTGAGGTGGAGCTGGTAGAGCAGTCTTCGCAGATTCCCCGTGTAATTGGGGATGGGAGCAGTTGCCCAGAGCAAAGCCTATAAGGCAGCAAAAAAGGCACAGATTTCCACGACTAGGAGCATATGAAATTCTCATTTTGCCAGCTTATCCAACCAGAATCCTGGAAGTATTTCAAGATCACTGTATAATCATGCATTCTATTCTTCATTTGGACTAAGAAGTCATTTTATTACATTTCTTTTTTTATAGCAATTTTACTTGAAATTCTAAGCTTTTTTAAGAGGCAGAGTTGAGAAGAAGCATCAGGGTTGTATCTAATTCCAGAAAACATACAGAACCTCTCTAGCAACCTCTCTTTTCTACACCCCATTGTCTCCCCTTCAAACTTCTGCCCTGGGTTTGTATCTTGATATGTAATCATCAGGGTGGTCCAGGGTCTAAGGTAGCGGTGTCCAACCTTTTGGCTTCCCCTGGTCACATTGGAAGAAGAACTGTCTTGGGCCACACATAAAATACACTAACACTAGCTAATGAGCAAAAAAAAAAAAGTAACAAAAAAATCTTACACTGTTTTAAGAATTTGTGTTGGGCCGCAGGCAAAGCTGTCCCCAGCCTCAGATAGCACATGCTATGTTTGGGGGTTTTATGGCAACTGAAGACCCTCATTCTCTTATAAAAATATTTTAGGTTTTAAAGAAGTAAGAGTTACATTTGATAGCAGTCTCCTGCTGCTTCGCCATCTTTAATCCTAGCCTCTTTTTTTTTTTTTTAAGAAAACAGCACAATGACCTATATTATTCTTTAAAATACAGATACCTGACAGAAAGTACATAGGGACCCAAGAGCCAATAGTTTGTTTTTTCCTGTTGGCATGCATCCTAGATTTAAAGAGTTGAGTGTTACTCCTAAAGATTCAAATCCGTCGGTACATGTTAAGTATGTCCTATACAATTATTCATAAAGCTTGCTATAACTTGCTAATACAGCAAGCTGATGACTACGTGAATGAGTTATTCTGTGTCTGAAAATATCCACAATTAGTGCACTATGCCAGCCTCCGCATTAATGGTTTTCCCCGTAATGAATAATGGAGTATTTCTTTCTAAAATGAAATATTTAAGTATTAATTCAGCAATCCATAGACACCACAGGAGCTCTGTCACTCAATGAGGGTTCTATTTTTCTAATTTTTTCACATTGTAGAGATTCTCTCAGCTGATCTGGCTAGCTATTTTAGAAACAAAAAGTAGAGCCAATTTGCCCTTAAGTAGCAGTTGTTGCAAACCTTATGTTCCTGTTTATTTAATTCTATGTTGTTACTGTCTGGGTGGTTAGGCCTTCTAGGTGTAACTTGTCTGTTCTAGCTTTACAGCCAAGAACAGTAAGTGACATATTAAGACTATTTAGCTTTCTTATGGCTAAATAAAACCAGTTCCCTTCCTTACCATCTATTTGCCCTATTTTCTAATTCTTTAATAAGACTTTTGGCTATGTTCTGTTCCTTTTCTAGTTTCTCCACATTCTTTTAAAAATATGAAACCTCAGACTGGATGTGAGTTTCTAATATGGTTTTGACCAACTCTGTATATATTGGGAAAATTACTTCATGGTTTTTGCATGTCATATTTTAGGGAGTCTACTGTAAGATCATGTGAGCTCTTCTTAAATAGCAGTTCTACATTGCTGACACACTCACAGTGATGTAACTTGAGCACCTAGGTGGTACCAGAAGACTTCCTTTTAACTATTTAAGTTAAAGCATCTCGAAAGTTGTTATGGTGGCTATAAATACTACTTAAGAAAAATGTGCTTTAAAATAGAGTATCATCATCACAGTCTACATTTTAAGACTATATGCTTTTTTCTTCAAAATCCTTTTACAATAAGTTGTCTAGCACCAATTTATTTATACAATTTCAAGGTAAATTTTTGCACATATCCTGTATGTAATTTTGGACCTCCAAACAAAACTTTTCATGAAGGGCTTCCCTTTTAATCCAATTACTTTCAAATACTTTCCCCATTAATTCTTGAAGGCCCCCCTTTTTGCAGGGTTTTGACTTCTCACAGGCTTTGCTTAAGACTTCTCATGACTAAATAAAATCACCAGATTTTCATAAAATTAGCAGATCTTAGAAAAGTTTCTATTGAAAAATACAATTTTTCACCTGATTCACTCACATACTTCCCTCACTCCTACTTCTACTTAATCATGCCTAATATCACTTTTAAATAACGCTATATATCAAAAGGAAAATATCATAAATTTATACATCTTGATCATTACTTTCTTATTTTAGGCAGTGTTCAATTTGCATGCAATATCTGGTTTTCTCCTTGGAGTTCATTAGATTGCAGTAGACACAGAGTATCCATCTAAATCACAATGTAAGGTCCATTTCTTTTAAGTAGGCTCAAGAGTCATTTTGGCCATTGTATTGATTGACAGTATTGTACTCTCATCCATTTAATTTTTGCATATAGATGATTATAATCCCTTTCATTTCTATATTGGTCAGTGTTCATTTGCTGAGAGTAAGATCAACTCAAGCCAGTTTAAGCAGGAAAAGAGATTTATTATGGGGTATTAAATGGCTTAAGGATCATTGAAATGGCTGAAGAAACAACTTGAGGTTGAGCTTTAAGGACAACTCTCAAAGCCACACCACAGGACTGGACCACCAAGAAGCCGTTGCCTCTTCTACAGTCAGGAAGTTGCAGGCTTCCAGAACACACCGCCACTGCCATGATCAGGGAGCTACTGCCACGGCTGGTGGCTTCAGAACCAATACATACTCATTCCAATCCAAACCATCAAAACCAACGCCCTTCACCCCCACACACCTGCCTTTGACACCCCTGAAACTAGTGATCAGCAGTTGGGGTACTATACTAATGCTGTGATAAAAAAGCCCAATACCTCGCTCCACCACTGTGATTGCCAGAAAAGGCAACAGAAGTATGATTTGCTCTTGTTGGGGTACCTCTCATTGGCTGAGCCTAAATAAATCCTGGGACCCAGCTGCAAGGAGTCTGGGAGCCTTTCCAGCCTCTGAAGAATAAGCAGGCACATTAAAGATTGACAGAAAGAATGTTGAACCTCAGTCTACACAAGCCATCACAACCACAATCCAATGGCATCTTAAATCCATCAAAATGGAAACATGTTATGCCTCCTACCCTTGTATGATAACATGGAGATACTTTTTTAAAAATAAACTGACCATCACTTTCAAGGTTAAATTGTAATTCAATTTTGTTATTGATGACAGGGGAAGCCTTTCCTTGTAACTCTTAATATAAATACACCTGGAAAAAGGTTTTGATGTAAAATTAAATATTACAGTTGTCACAGCTCTCTATGGTAACTATTAATGAAGCAGTCTGTCCTCATGCAATAATGTGTGGACATCTGCTACATGCATTACATTGAACTAGGTACAGTAGAGCTTGCAAATGAATAGACACATATCACATTGTCCCTTCCCACAAACAACTCACATTATAGTGGGAAATAGAAATAAACATGAAAAGATAGGTTGTGCAATTAACAAAAAACTAGATTCAAATCTTTCCTATTTTATTTATGAAATGTGTACTATTGCCATATATGTTATGTATACACATACCAAGAAATATTATAATGTGGGTAGTCTGTTACCTCAACAAACAGCAAAGAAGTATCTACATCACGGTAACTTAGTCAAATAAATTTTTGTAATTGCCAAATATATATGAGGTCAGACAATTAATTTTGCAAACTCATCCCAGAAAAAGAGCTACATACCTCATTGCTGAGTATCACTAAAGTCGCATTCAAAATATTCCCCTTGGGAAGTGGTGCACCGACACCAGTGGCTAGTCCACCCTTCAAAGCAATTTTGGAATTCTTTTCCTGGAATGGCCATCAGAGTTATCACCATCCCCAAAAACTGATATTTAAGTTGGTGAACTTGCCTCTGTGCAACTTATGTTGGCAGCACTGTACAGACACCTTAGTAAGGTGTCATAGCCTTGGCAAGGTTATGACGACAGCTCTGATGGCCATCCCAGAAAGAGTTGCAAAATTGCTTTGAAGGGTGGACTAACCACTGGCATCAGTGCATAGCTTCCCAAGGGGAGTACTTCAAAGGTGACTGCAGTGATGATATTCAACAGTGAGGCATGTAGCACTTTTTCTAGGATATGCTCGTGAAATTAATTGTCCGAACTTGTATACATGTATATGAACATACTAGGGGTGTGTGTGTGTGTGTGTGTGTGTGTGTGTGTGTGTATATATATATATATACATATATATATATATGGAGAGAGAGAGAGAGAGAGAGAGAAGGGGGGGGCAAGAGAATGCCTAGAATTTAGTAGGCCTTTAATAAACAGTAGCTATTACATAGTTGTAATAATAAAAGCAGTAGAAAAATTTTTAGGGAATGTACTTAATAATTAATAATCAAGTGACTGATAAAGTTACCTGTAAAACATTTGGTCGTCTGCATCATAAGGAGCTAATTTTAGCCTACAGAATTAAAATTTCCATGCAGACTGATTTTAAAAACTTTCCCATCAAGTTTCCTACAATGAAGATAAAAAAGTTTTTGGCAATCAGTTAACTATAGACTCAGTTTGTGTTTGATGCCTTAGTGTATTTTCAGTAACATACAATTAACTCTAACAGCATACTCTGATCAAAATAGTTAAATCTAATATTTCTAATGTATTTATTTATATCACATTTTGAGTTATAATTTACTTACATTAAAATTCATCCCTTTTTAATGTGCAGCTCAATGAGTTTGGCAAATGTACAAGGTCATGTAATGACAGCCACAGCCAAGTCACAGAATATTTCCATCGGCCCATAGAGCTCCCCATTGCTATGTATGGTCAGAGCCCCTTCCACACAGTCCCCGGTAAGTGCTCATCTGTTTTCTGTCTCCGCGGTTTTGCTTTTCCAGAATATGATATAAATGCAATCATGAGTTGTAGTCTTTTGTTTCTGGTTTTTGCATTATAAATATAATATTTTAATTTCAATATTATAGTTTTTTTGTAAGTTTTACATTTCTAAATAAAAGATACAGCTCTGCCTGGGATATTTAATAAACTTTTAACTAATTTGTAAATGGATAAGTAGAGTTATCAATAGAGTGCCTTCATTATCTTTAGCCTTTTACTTAAGGATTAAACTTTTCCTCCTTCAAAAACTTTTATATTATGGAAAGTTAACAAAATCCACTCAACAGGATTTTTGTGGTTGTTTTTGCTGTGCCAGAAGTAAAAAACTGAACTATACAAAAAAATAAAAACTGGACTTGGATATTTTAGAGCAACTGTTACACATGTAAGTTAACCTATAGGAAAACAATTTCTTTGTAACCCTTTGAAAGAATTAAGATGCAAAATATCTGATACACTTTTTTGTGGTTACAGTAGTGTCTATGAAAAGCCTGCTTTTTTCACCTGTTAAGAGTTTCAGTTTTGCACTGTGAATTTGCCTTGATAGTAAGTAACTTCAAACAACTATAGCTATTACCTCTTCAGTTCTGAATCACAATTATTGCTGAGCACCGGGTAACAGATACCTTTAAACTTAAAAACAAAAGCCTCTTAATTGTATTTCTCATTAAAGAGTTTCTAAATATACCACTGGGGCATCTTAAAATTTGATTTCAGCTTTAGTTGTACACACGTACTCACATATGCTCAGAAGCAGGAGGGAAACAACATCTGAACTAGAACCATTCTTTTGGTGACCTTTTTGTGTGTGTGCACTGCTAATCCTTTAACTGAATAGTTTCAGGATCATCAATGATAATTTTTAAAAACATTTTTATTAAGATATCATTTATATTTCACAAAATTCAGCCATTTCTAACGTGCATTTCAATGGTATATTTACAGAGCTATGCAACCACAATCTAATTTTAGAGGATTTTCATTACCCCAAAAAGAAAACTTGAACGTGTTAGCAGTCACTCCCATCCCTCACACACCCAGCCATAGGCAACCACTAAACTACTTTCTAAATGACAGTGATGTAACTCAGAATTTTTTTTAACTCTGTAGTTAAAAAGGGACCACACTTTCATATTTGCTTATGTTAAATTTTGTAATTTTAAACATTAATTTAGGAGAATTCATTGTTACTTTTGTAAGAGTAAATCAGTTGGAATTTTTCTAAAAATAGGTCCTTTTTTTAAAAAAATAAATCCTTCCCTTTCTTCTTTGTAGTTTTTAAGCTCTTTCTTTGAATCCTTTGAACATGTAGCTAAGGGACAGTTGGTGTTCAGGAAAGCAAATATTAGCATGAGTGGTTCCAAAAACCTCTTCCTTTAGCAATTAACAAGGAGTTTACACAACTAAAAATATTTCAGTGACACACATTTTCTCAACAAGTTATTTAGTGAAAGTAAACAACAAAAATTCTAAAATATATGAATAGCACTTTTGCTAAATATGTTTTTTGTTTGTTTGTTTGTTTGTTTGTTTGTTGTATTTAAGGTTTAAGTGTGTTTAGCATTTAAATGAGAACCTATTGGGTGGGGTTGGGAGATATTACCTAACTGCTACTTTGTATTCTTTTGCAAGTGACCTCAACTCTCCCCTGAATTTTTACTATTGGTAAAGAAAACAGTGTTTCTCATTTTCTCTGCAACAAAGATCTCACTGGCTGAAGACAAATGTTTAATTATTAGAAATAAAGAGCTTTAGAGATATGAACTTCTCAGAATAGTAGACTCAACGGGAAGAAGGAACCAGAAAACATTCTATTTGTGGTAATGTGGTCTAATTTAACATCTTAAAGCTTAGTATTTCAGAAGAAAAGGTGACTGTTACAGTTACTGAGATTTGTTAAATTCATTTTTGTTAGTTTATATAGTAGTTATTTCTTGCTGTGCAACAAATACCACCACCCCACCCCTCAACATTGAGCAGCTCAAAACAATAAACATATGTTGTTTCTCACAGTATTAATCCATAGGCCAGGAATTAGGGAATAGCTTGGCTAGGCAGTTCAGACCCAGGCTGTCTTCTCAAGAGACTATCCTGGAGTCTCCTGAGGTTGACATCATGTAAAGGCTTCCCTGGGGCTAAAGATGGCCCATTCACATGGTCGGCGAGTTGATGGTGGCTATTGGCAGGAAACCTTAGTTTCTTTCCACATATGCCTCTCCACAGAGCTACTTGAATATCCATGACATGAAATCTGACTTCTCCCAGAGTGAATAATACAACAGGACAAGGCATAGCTGTGGTCACCTCACATCAGCTACAATCACCTCTTACTTTATTAGTCACACGCAGCCACCTGATTCACTGTGGGGGAAGACTCCACAAGGTGAGACTCCCTGGGGGTCCTTTCGGACGCTAGCTACCAAAGCTTATACTGTGGAACCTTGCAGGTAAACTTTAAACATTACCAAAATGCAAAAGCATTAATTTCCTTTCCAATACAGGCTCTAGCAGAAGTAATGCCCTTTTTAAAGTAGTTATGTTAATGTCGTTATGATATTGTAATGTTACAGAATTACATGCTTATTATTTTTTAAATAAAAAGGGGGCATTATTTGTGCCAGACCCTGTATAAAAATCCATATTTATTTCTTTGTTTACTTATTTATTTATTCAATTTCCCCAGTGAACAGGAGAGGCCTGATGAAAATACATACCTATTTCAGATTCCAAGGCAGTTAACCATCGATTCATGGAGAATATGCCCAGAACTGTTCTAAAAACATATGTTAAGGGATGTGGGAGAAAGGACGAAATCGTCTTAGCATTTTATCTGAAGGATATCTTTGTGACACCTTTCAGAATGACATCTTCTGCCACAAGTTAGGCAGGAAATTCAACCTCAGTCATCAGGGCTATGCCTGTACCTCCAAGTTCTTTGGGGGAGTTTTTGGTTTTCTCTCGGACCTGAAAAAAAGCAGAATGGCACCTACTAGAGACAGGGACAGTTTGTCCCTTTATATAGCATGACATGTCTCATTTTCATGGAGAAATCGAGATTGCAGCCATGTTTTGTTGTGACTATTGGGATGTATCCAGCATGAGCAGATACACGGAACCTTCCTATTTTTCTACATTTGCTCACAAGAGAAAAGCTTCTGGAAGGTATGCATTGATCAGTGAAAGAAGGCGCGTGAACGGTACCAGACTACCGGTTCTCCACCTTTCTTCTCGAACAGCAATCTCTCTGTCTGATAACCACTCCTCTTCTTGCTCGTGCCAACTGCTCCAACGGAAGCTGCCATCACCTTTTAAATTTTCTCTCTCTGGCTGTAGGGGTTGGCCAGTGGGTGACCCAAGAGCCTCTGGCCGCAGTGATGTGTCCAGAGATGAGCCTGTGACCCCAGCTGAACAAGTCAGGGTGCCTCCGGAAGGTGCTTCTAACTCGTTTCTTCTAAGAGCAGCAGAAAGGCCTTTCGTCTCCAGTCACAACTGGCGCTTGCACTGCGGGTGGCCAAGTTCATTCCAAGTGCAAAAGAACTGGTCTGAGAGGGCCAAGTTCATCTGCACAGAAACGTGGAGGTGAGATTGAGCTGGTCAGGAGCCTCTGGCTCTCGGGGCCAGCTCACCACTTGCCATTGCAAAGGCTCGATCGTGGCAGCAAACACATCTCCCTATTTCTGTCAGGTGTGTCAGCCTGGGTTTCAGCCGGTTATAGCCATAAGCCTCGGCTAGCTCCTATGGAGAAGGGGTTAGAGGTGGAGAGGGGTCTCGGTTCCATTTTCGACTTTATACGTGTATTAATCAGGTGTTCTTGTTGTTTGGTTGGTTGGTTGGTTTTTGGCTGCAAATGATAGAAACTCTATTTGAGCTACCATAAGCAAAGAGGGGGGCGATTGGACCATCTTCACAAATACAGGAAGGACATGGGAGAAGCTGGCCTGAGGACGACCTAGAATCGAAGGTCTAATTGCCATCAAAGCTCTCTTCTATTTTTGTTGTAGGATTTCAGCTTGATTCCTTAACAGTGGGCTTGCTTTTTTCACCCAGTAGGGATATAGCTGTTGCTGGTAGATGCTGGGCTGTTATCTTCATCATACCTGAAAAGGAAGTTCTTCCTCCCTCATTTGATTGAGCAGAACTCTCAGGAAAGGATTCTGATTGGCCTGGCTTGGGTCACATGTCCATTCTTACACCAATTTCTGTGGCTGGGAATGTAGGTACCATCATTAGTCCCAGTTGGTTTGTTGGTTCACATGCCCTCTCCTTGATGCCATAGCCAAGCATGAGGAGTCAATATAAGAACGTGACAGTTCCTATCTAAAAAGCCATGACTAGGGGGTTCCCTGGTGGGGCAGTGCCTTCAGTGCTCTCAACGCCGTGGCCTGGGTTCGATTCCCAGCCAGGGAACTTCCCCCACCCCAAAAACAAATAAAAATAAATAAAAGCGATGACTAGAGTGAGGGAAAAAGAATTGTTCTTCAAAAAGGGAGAGAGACTGGCTCTGACAAAGTCACTGGGGAAATTATTTGAAGCATGGCAGTAGGTGCCTAATTTTTGTGTTTACCACATTCTATATTGCTCATCTATTTTATAACAAATATGTAAAACTGAAAAAATATGAATCTATATTTCATACTCATATTTATTTGGTTTTAGTTATAAATGCTTTCCTCCTAAAGTAATGATCAAATTTGTAAGAAACCTCAGAAATCATCTCGTTTGACTACTATTAATACAAAATACTCTCTTATGCTGTCCTGGATCAGGGGCTCAAATATCTTCCCATCCTATGACATGAAGAATGTGTAAAACTACTTTTCTCTAGGAAGCAAACTGACTAAGTCAGAAGCTATTAATTAATCTGCAGTTCTTGTGTTACTTTGGAAACATCACTGTCTCTCTGATTTCCTTTTTCTGTTAAAAAATGAAAGTAGCATAGTAATACTATTAATGTTTTAAATATACCCCGGGGTGGGTGGTGGGTGGAGAAGGCTCTAGTGCTTTATAAATATAATCTATAAAGTAGCAATTTTAATCATTTTCTTTGTACTATTATGAAAGTGACATCCATTCAGTCAAGGTATAAAATTAGCCTGAAATGTTGAATGGTAATTTAAGTTCACTCGGTCTATTATTTTGTGTTTATTGAACACCAACTATGCCAGCTCCCCTGCAGGGTACAAAATGCCGTCTGTATTCTCCAGGACTTCTGCGTTCTTCAGCAAGAAGTCTGTTTGCTGTTCAGGGACACTGCAGTCTTTTGTCAGTGAAGTGCCTTTCCCTGAAGGAAACTGGAATTCCAAAGGTGTAGGTGGTGGTCACAACTGCAAACACTTGAAAGGATGTAGACCCACTATATCTGTCGTGAGTGTTTAGAAGGACATAATATTGAGTATACAGCACTAAGAAGGTAAAAATCAATATAAATTAAAGAGAGCAATTTATGCAATACTGTGTTTGTCCTGCATGAATACTCAGGCAAAATAGTAATAATAATAAATGCCAAACTCTGTAGGTAGGTAAGAGAAGCTGTTTCACCCCTGCAACCCCAGAGGGACTTTTGTATATCTAAGACGAGCTTCTTAGAAATGGCCAGGGTCCGAGGTGAGATGGACACGAGTTGGGAAAAGACTTTCCCAGGCCTGCTCTCCTAGTGTGGTCCACGCGGAAGGCGGTGGACTGGTGTACACTTCAGTCCTGTTCTGCTAGCTCCTGGTGGGGTGACTTCTGGCCTGTGTTACTTTACCTTCATGGACCTCCGTGTCCTCATCTAAATTTATATATATACACATATACATTGTAAGTATATAAAAATAAACTTAAATATATAATATATTCCATAACAACAATAAACTATCAGACCTCTTTGCATTACATGAAATGGTTATGTGAGCTATAACACCTGGCACTCAATATGTATTCGTTGAATTGCATTCCTGTTATACTGTCAGGGAGATAGCCTGCCCTCCCTGGGGACAACATGGCTTAAAAAGCAAATGGTGGCACTGTGAGGATAGTGAGACTGGGAAAATGGATAGTTGGCACTTCTGGAGTAAATGTTTCAGGCAACCGTGACAGAGCTTTCTCGTGGGTGGGGGAAGAGGAGTTCAGACGCCCTCAGTCTCCTTGCTCATTCTGTGCTGCCTCACAGTCTTGTGGCCACGTCGAAGGTCCCTTGGCCTGCAACCTGGAAGACCAGTGCTTCATCTGAATGGAGCCTGTCCTCAGCCCTTACTGCTCACCCCAGACCTTGAGGTCTCCATCTAGTTTTAGCCCTCTTGCTCAGCTGTGAGAAGGCAGAGGCTAGCAACATTAAAAGATGCTACTTAGCCTGTTGCTGGTGTATAATGCTGTCGTTGCTGCAGGTTTGTATTTTGAATAATAATAAAACCAATGCGATGCAGAACTAGGGCGATAACATTAATTACGGTTAGGTAGCAGAATGCTCTATTTCCCGATGATTACAATTTGGGGGTTATGAGAAAGAACCGTCATTTGGGGAGAGTTTGTGAGGTGCAGCTTTAGCATAGCAGTAGGCTGCCATGATCATGGCTTTCCGGGAACTCTTCTCCAGCTTTGGGGAGTCAGCCATGGCACCATGGGGACACAGAGTCCAATGTTGCTCACTAAACTGGCAAGAGATGAATGGCCCGTTTTTCATTCAGATGAGAAAGGGAGCTGACCGGGCACGTGCTCAGTGCGTTCTCGCCCTCTGAGCAGCCACACGCAGAAGGCGGCTTAGTGGGGACAAAAAAGGAAACGAGACCAGAAGCCAGTCCTGAGGGGATGTTTCGTCCAGCCCGGGTGAGGCGGGGGCATCACCCCCATCCCTCACAGAGAGCGCCAAGTCTTTCCTAAGTGAAACATCAGTGCTCCTTGGAGCCCCCTTTTCAAGGTTCCACCTGTAAATAGTTTTTCTTTATTCATTGTACATACACAGTTATTTACATTTTGTCTTTCTTAATTATAATCACATTCATTCATGCTTTCCTCCATTAATATTCTAAACACCTTGATTGAGGTTTGTTTTGTGAATTACCCCCACCCCCCAAATTCTATATCACTCTTGCCGTATTTCTCTTGGGTTACTGTCTTGTATCACTAATGCCATCCTTTATAGTAAGAAAGTAATCTGATTTTTCTAGTTTCTAAGTTCTTAGAGGAGCACCTTACTTTCCTCTATCAACATTAGTAATAAGCTATGCTATTTAATAATACTGTATTCAATCTTCAAGGCTCTGAAAGAAGTAAATAATTAATTCTAGGTCTATAAATTATAATGGAATCAAGTTTTGCCTTATGGATTCTGAGTACTGAGCTGAAATAAACACACTTGAATAGAAGCACCATTCGCCCGTGGGACCGCTCATTTAAGTGTCTAGAATCACTAGAGTCTGTCCTCATTTATGACTACGTGTGGGGGAAGACTTATAAATTCTATTCATTTATAATGATCACCATCACCTAAAATTAATGGCTGTCTTCAAACTGTAAAGAGTCTATGTGACCTCAGGTGAGAGAGAAAAAAAATTCCAGAAGGAGCTCCTTACCAAAATAGCTATTTTTTAAAAAAGGAACTGTATGAAAACTGGGACTTTAAAACATTGGAATAACAGGTACAAAAAAGAACAAACTCTTGCTACCATAAACTGTGATAAATGTGAAGTATCACTGTGTACCACACAGCTGAGATAGGCCAAAATCTAGACATAACAATTATTACGTAACAATGCAACTAATACGCGTTCTACTACTTCTTGCTTATCACTGCCTACCTCTCAAACTCACTTTTACCTTACTTCATACGAATACATCATTTGGGCCAATTACTTAACATTCTTACCTCCACATTAGTTTGTAAATTAGATACCTAATAAAATCCCACAGATCTCCCCCAGGCTGGCACTCCATGGCTTGTTAGCTCTACTTTGTTGCAAGATACCCAGTTGTTTGAGTGTCTGGCTGTACTTCATAGCAGGATACCCAGTTGTTTGCATTGATCCTGAGCACTTTCAGTATCAGAGAACCTTTGTCCTGGGCAGATTTTTTCAGGGCAAGGTCTACTTCTCCAAGTGTTGTGGTCCACTAGCTATTTATTTATTATTCAGGTGGTCACCCCAATACTGCTCAATGGTCCACCAGTGGACAGCAATTAAGGTCTGGCCCAGCTCTGGTATACAGGATACTATGCAAACATCTCAGGGTTTAACAAGTGGAATATAGAATGCTAGTAATCAGTAGTCATAATTAATGGCAACATTGTGATTGCAGTGATTGAATCATGTTGACAAATCCAATAGCTCAAACCTGTAAAGAAACTATACTGTGATCTTCTTTCTTAAAATACAGTCTGTGTAAATCAGCTACAACAAGTAATAAACTCAATGCCTATTTGAAGCATTTTTTGCTTATTTAATTGAAACTTTTATTTCAAAATAATTTCAAAAATTTTCAAAAAGTTTCAAGAGTAATACAAGAACTCCCATATACCCTTTATACAGACTCACCAATTTAAAAAATCAGTACATATTTTATTACTCCATATTAATTTTGAACCATTTAAGAGTAGGTGGCAAACATCATGGCCCTTTATCCCTTTACACTTCAATGTGCGTTTCCATATAATCACAGTACAGTTATCAAATTGAGGAAATTCAATATTGCTAGAATACTTTAATCTATAGACCATGTTCAAATTTTGTCAGTTTATTCAATAATGAACATTGTAGCATTTGCTCTCTTCAATACAGAATTCTGTCCAAGACCATGCACTGTTTTTAATTAGCATTTCTCTTTGTGCTCCTCTAATCTGAACCAGGACCTCAGCCTTCCTTTGTCTTTCATGACACTGAGATTTTTGTGTTACAGATGTTTCTTTTATGGCCTGTCCCTCTACTTGGGCTTGTTTGATGTTTCCTCATGATCCGATTTAGGTTATGCTTCATTACATAAGTGATGTTATGTCCTTCCCAAGGTATCCCTTCCATGATGGACACAGGATGTCCATCTCCTCCTCACTGACAACTTAATTTTGAGTACCTGGTTAAGGTGTGGTCTCCTTCCTCCCCTGTGCAGTTATTGAGTTGCCCTCCACCCCCCACCCCGTGACTGCTACACAATCCATAGGGTCACGCCTACGTTTTAAACCACCATTTGTACCAAATGTCGGGGCCACCATAGAATTTTTTAAATTTCTGTCTTAGTATGTAATGTTCTGCCATGTCTGTTGCAAAAAAAAAAAAATGTAACACCCCCATATGTAACATTTATATGTAATAGAGAGCCAGTAGACTATAGTGATCGACAGTATAGACTCCAGACTTAGATGGTTTAGGTTTGAATTCCAATTCCACCACTTTCTTGCTGGGAAATTTTAGTAAATTACCTTACCTCCCTGTGCTTCAACTTTATATCTGTACAATTTAGAAGATAAAAATATTACCCTAGCTCATGATAATGTGGGTATGACACATGGTGAGCACACAGTAAATATTTGCTTCTATATATAAGCTATATTTGTATTTTACAAATAATATATACTTTTCAGGGTACTCTTAAAAAATATGGAATAGTAAGCAAAAATCCAAATAATGAGGTACTATTTTTAGATACAGCTACTATTCTACCACCAGATCCAAAACATAAATATAGCCAGATACAATTTTTTAAATCCCTATTGCAAGTGCTTTGGCTTCCTTTCTCATTCATTCCTTGAACAAATTTGCAACAAACTCCTACACTGTGCCAGGCATGGAGTAAAGCACAGGGCATACCGTGATGGACCAGACAGCTCTCATGGTGACTATAGACAGTAGAGAATAGATAAGACACAAGCAGTATATGAATTAAGACTATTTCCAGTAGTATCAAGTGCATTGAAGAACACAAAACAGGCCCATGCAATAGAGAGAGAACCTAGGTGGCAATAGTAGATGACTTGGTCAGGGAAAGTCTTTTGGTGACATATATTTAATGTCCCTTCATTGCTTATCTAACAGAAGTTTTTATAAACTTATGATTTGGACAGAAACAATGTGGAATAAATCTTTCCTAGTACATTAAGTTCTCTATAAATAAGATAGTACCACATTGTAGGTTCAAGTATTATAGAACACGTATCAGTGAAGCTGATCTTGAATAGTGGTCTTCTTAATTGAAATATGCCCCTTTATCACCTCTTTAATTAAGCTGTTGATGTTGTTGATTACATGGTTCTATTTAGAAACTAGTTGCATAGGTACTTCTTCCTTCCATCAATATATTTTTCATCCTAGCTTTTATGGATGCAAGTTGTCCTTTCAAATATGCTTTATGTCCAAAAGTAACAAAGTTGAACCTTACCTCATAGCACACACCATCATTCTTTAATTTCTTCACAGTCTTTCATTTGCCCTCTCCAGTGCTGCACTGGCCTCAGAGACTGGGACATCCCCAGAGTACTCCTTGTGCCTGTGAGCTCTAACTCAGGGTTTCTCATGCGACCCCCTTGGATATGAGATATTCTGGGCTTGAAAGTCAAACAGACTCATTTGAAACTGGGACTTACCACTTATCAGCTGTGTGAATAAGGAAGAGGGGGTTCCCTGGTGGTGTAGTGACTTGGCTTCAGCTCTGTCAATGCTGCGTCCTGGGTTCGATTCCCAGCCAGGGAACTACACACACACACACACACACACACACACACACACACACACACGAAAATGAATGTGGAAGAGTTACTTAACCTCATCTCTAAAATGAAGGGTAATTGTGTGGATTGGATGAAATTAAGTGAGATTATGTATGGAAAAGCCTAATACAGTGTTGTAGGAGAGGGGGAAATTTCCCCTCTTTTCCCTTAGTTATTCTGGCTGGTCTGATAATCAGATTGACATGAGGCAGATTGACAAGAGCAAATAACTACATTCAATCATGTATGTACACATGGGTGTCCCATGAGAATCTGGGACCCAAGGACAAATCGGGGAGTTTATGTGCTACCTTGAGCTAAGGAGAAAGCGGGTAGTGGTTTGGACTTCAAAGGGAAGGTATGCATTTCACAGATGAGGAGGAGGAAATGTGTTAACAAATTCTTGCCCCCAGGAACAGCAGGGCACCCGAGGAGCGAACAGACTTTGCTAGGTTCCTCCCTGTCTGCCACACTTAGTTCATATTAAAATATAGTTAGCTGTGATGGGACCTCCTTTCCTGGAGCAGATCCTTGATCTAAATTCTTTCAGACAGAGGGAATTCAATGGCTCTTCCTGAGTCTTGTTTCTTGAAAAGAAACCAGCTCAAAATAATCAGTATCCCAATAAAGCATATTGTGAGGTGACAAGCTCTGCTCCCCCTCAGTATCTTGCCTGGAGGTCAGATGATCATCACATATAAAGTCCCCCTCCTCTGCTCGTATCTCTGCTAACCTGTGCATAGCTGATGAGTCTCCCCAAGGAGTCCCTGAAACTGGTCCAGCTGCCCTCAGGACAGAGTATCTTATCCTGGGAGGACAGCAAATACCTGGATGATGAAGTAGTTTCCATAACTACCTCAACAGGCTGGTCCAGGGTTTCTTAACCTGGGAGCCATCGTCCCTGGAGCATGGAACCCTGGGATGTGCCTGGAGGAAGCTAGGAGGAATGGCGGCACGAAAAGCCAGCGTGGCGCCTTCTGCTTTGTATGACGCAGCAGACAGTCTTCTCCTTCCCAGCTCTGCGCCTAGTTCCTGATGAAGTGTTTACACAGCATTGCCATTTAATTCCTAATAAGTTAGAATTTAATGATCTCATCCTAATCCTTACTTCACAATACCGATGCACTCGCCAGTTGCATCACCTTTTAGTGACCAGTAGTTAGTGAGCAATCGTGGCGTATGCTGGGAATTGCGCAAAGTATTTATGGTCACTTCTGGAATCTTCTTCTCTTTGTTAAAACCGGGTGTTCGATTCTGATTACAAAAATAACATTCTCAAAGCTGGTAAAATTAGAAAAAAAGCAAAGTGACTACTAAATAGTATTCCAGAAGAGTATTTCTCAAAAATAAGATCTGCTTCAGTCTCCTGGTCACTTGTTAGCTCTGACACTCCACGGGCCTCCCAGAGGTACTAAATCAGACTCTGGGCGGGGGACGCAGAATGGCCATTTAATGAATTTCACACGTGACTTTTCAGGCTAATGGAAGGCCCGTAACTAGGTTCTGACCTGGGTTAAATGTTTCTTGTCTTTCAACTACTAAATTTTTTTCTCCTCCAAAAATGTGAAAGCAGGTAAGATCCTGAAAATGTCTGTTTTGTAAAATGATTTGCAAGTTTCCGTAAAGCCGTTCACAAGTTTCTAGTGAATTAATGCTTTGCCAGGTAAAAAGCTTTCTACAACAGGGTGAGTACAAACGCGAGACAAATGCTGATCAACTGGGAAATTAGGTGCAATTTACATATATTTGCAAAATATATCAAGAAGCAGTGGCTTTAAAGGCCCAGAGGGGTGCTCCCTGAGATCGCTTGCGTTAGCTCTTCGTTTTGGTTTCGGTTCCCACGGACAAGGTGTAAGGCTAATCCTCATACACACTCCTCGTGCTTGGGGAGCCGGGGCAGAATCTGTGCTCACCCAGCGGCATCGGCATTTACCAACCCCAGTCCCAGGGTCTGTTTCGGGTCCTGTGGCTTTGAATGAGACGTGGCAACCAGGATAAGAGTCTGTGCGCACACAGTGGGCACGCCTACACCAATAGGTACGGCTTTGCCCCCCTGGATTTAGGACACCATGTGTGACGTTCTGAGCATCAGGACTCGCTACCCCCAGAAACGGCTGACTAAACCAGAGTTTTTATTTTCCCAAGCAGAGGTGCATAGAGGAAAAGGACTTAGAAAATGGGCTTTGGGGTCAGATGGACATGACTTCAAATTCTGACCTCACCATTCCAAACAGTATGACCTTAGTTCTCAATTCGCTCATCTGCGTAGCAAGCACCATTACTAGCTGGAGAGCAAGGATCAAATGTTATAATGTACACGAAGTGCATGGCATGTAGTAGTCTTACTATTATAAGCAATGTTACAATCATTACTCTTTCACCTAAAGTTTGAACACCTCCTCAAATACGAACCTGAGAAGGGCGGAAGGATGGAATGTGTTTAATACAGGGGTGGGGGGTGGGGGGTTTGGAAGGGGACGGCAGCCAGTCTGAAGGTGCTGGTGTCTTGATTAGGATTGGGTGGCCATTCCCAGGTCCACGCTCTACACCAACTAAGTGATAACTTCCCATTACTTCCCAAATATTACTGTTTCCGGAGAACAGTTTCTTGGTATCATCACAGGAAAGAATTCAAGGAACGCACCAAATAAACCGAATTTCCTTATTGCAAAAAAGGAAATAAAACACTCCCAAAATGATGGGAGTCGGCAGGCCAGGAGAAGAACAAAGAGGCTTAGGATTGTATTAGACTGTCGGTGCAAAGTGCTCAAGATTTAGGGGTGGCGTAGGCCTTCCCAACGGCCAGTTGTCTCTGACTACTTTTTGTTAGGAGGTGGGATTCACTTACCTTCGTTTGGCCTGTGGGAACTGTCATGGTGACACGGCGGGGGAAGAGGTTTCCCACCCACAATGCCGATAGCATTCTAACCCATCAAGTCCATCTTGAGAAGAAAAATCATGTTCTGAGGCACCAAAATCTAATCCTGGACGGTCTGGTAGCTGAACCTATTCAAAAGAATGATCTCATACTCTCTTTCCTTTGTCTCCCTTTCCTTCCCCCTTCCTTTTCTTCCCGCTCTCTCACCTCGGCCCTGTTCTTTCTGCCCACGGTAACGTTACCAAAGGACACATGAAGAGAAGAAAGGAGGAGACATATGAGGATCTAGGGCAAAGCTCTTAAACGGTTGTGCCAAACAGAAAGTTGTGCTTCTTACCACACATACACTTTTATTTTTATACAAAAACAATGGTTGTCCCTCCCCAAATCTTCACATTAAATTGGTACTCTAGGAAGCTGCCACTGGTGAGTACTTACACAGCAGTGTGAGAAGCAGTCTTCTAAAGTCCAAAGGACAGAGGCTACATTTCTGGTTCGGGCCTCCCGGATCCAAGTGCTGTGTACTCCGCTCCCTCTGTGCCTTCCAGATGCCTCCCCACTGCTCACACGCATGGGGACCTTCACTGCCTTAGGCCTCTATTCCTGGGGTTCTGCCCTGCCTGCAACCAGCGCCCATCCTCCCAAGTCTCCTCTTCTCTGCTTCCCCCACGTAGCAACTCCACCTCCCAGATTCAACGGGAAAGATGATTCTGGGAAACCTTCCGCAGCTCCTCCAGGGCTCCTGCATCCAGTGTGCTTTCAGCACACGCGGCAGTAACTCTTCTATTGCTCACCAAAGAGCTGAACCTAGCTTCATTCATCTTTGTAACCCCTAGTACAAGGGATACTTAGGAAGCACTCAGTAAATAATTAAGGGCTTCATTGATTAATGAAAGTAAGACAGCTGGAAAAGAAGCTGTTTTAAAAAGACTTTTTTCTCACAATCAGAGTTGGTCTTTGGGCAGAGAGGGTCAGATGGACCGTCTCTGCATGAGCCCAGCATTTTAAAGGGAGACGTTTTTGGATGATGTCAGCTCGAATGCATTAGTGTGGACCTGGTACAAACCGAGGGCTTTGCATTAATTATATAACTTTATAATACTTTTCCCATTATATATTTTTAGGGAAAGACAACTTTTTTTTTAATACATTGTCTTGTTGTTGTTGTTGTTGTTGTGGTTGTTTTTGTATGTGGGTAGCTCCCTGGCTGGGATGCAAACCCAGGCCGCAGCGCTGACAGCGCCAGTGCCGAAGCCTTAAGCCACTACGCCACCAGGGAACTCCCTAAAGACAACTTTTAAAGTGTTTTAATTTTGCAAATGGATCCAGTGTTTGGAAAGTAAGGTAAGGGGATGATCTGCTGAAATGGTCATTTTTGTTTTCCTGCTTTTAGTTTGTCAGATCAAGCTAAATTCAGTCCTCCCGTGGTTTCTCTCAAAAGTTTTCCTCCTTAAATAAATAAGGGATAAGGTGAAAGAGCACGTACCTGTGCATGTGTACACATGGACACACAGCTGTTGAGAGAGGAAAGAAATGGAGCCATTGTAAGAATCCCCTGCTCTGGTACTCTTGCTGTATTTGGCTTTAAATAGACAATAAGCACTGAAAAACTGTTGGAAGTGGCAGTTTGGTCTATTTAACTGGAAATACTAGAAATAACAGAAGCCAGGATAAAACGGGGGGAAAAAAAATCTACTCTCAGATTAGTTTGCTCATAACGTCTGTTACTGCTATGGAGGTCTGTATTCCCTTCTACCTATCAGTACCTTAGTGATTCTATATATAGTGCTAGGGAATAGCAATACCTTAGAGAAATAGGTGACCAGAGTTATAAGTTTATTTTTTTAATTTTTATTCCTAGTTTAATTGCCTTTAGGGCCTGTTTGAGAGTCTAATTCAAGAATTATTTATTGAGCTACATTATGTCTTAGGGCTGTGCATACTGAATGATTGCCGTCTTTGATCTCTAGTAGCTGACAGTCTAATCAGACAGAGATGTAAAAACAGACACACATGCAATGCAGCTCATTTATTAAGTCCAAGAACCTAGAGCCTTCACTAATTGACCTAATTTGTATGTGCTTTATCTTTATTAACAACATTGTAGGCATATGTCCTCCTCTACAAATTGCAAATTGACTTGAAAATGCGTATCTGTATAAGCACTTACACTGATGTGTATGGAGAGGCAACAAGAAGGATGGGAATTAGAATGTTAGAGTAGTATTTTTCATTGGTAAATATACAAGATAAATTATTACAGTATAAGCCTGACTTTAAAAGAGATGTTTCTTTTATTTTAGGTAAATACTGTAATAATTCTTTCCCACTGAAATGGAGAACATACATCTAAATAAAAAAGAACAGGAAAAAAATTTAAACCATTAGTATTTTCTTCAAAATTTTGCCCCTCATTTAACCTTATGTAATTACCTGATGTTTTCAAAAGTAGGTACTGTCAGCCTTTTCAGGGTGTTTTCTGAGGTCATTTGTTAGTGAACAAGCAAGGAATTTTGAATAAAATTGTATCCCACTAAGTACAGATCATTTGTACGTGGTTCAGGGTATTGTTGAATTTTAACGATTGGTTTTTCTTTCGTCTTAATGAACATTAAGTGGTAAATCTTTATGAACAAAGATCATAGAGATCTATGTTGAAAACTGATAAAAGAGAATTCACAGTGTCCAGAAAGAAAGGTACACGGTGAATATTATCAAATTTCTCACCCCTGGAAAATGAGAAATGTAAGCATGTCGTAAGTATTAAGGGAGGCTAGTAATGTACTTTGAAAATTAAGAGAAAAATAACCTCTGTGAAACAGTTTAAGAGGTTATCACACAGGAGACTATGTCCTGTTGGAGATTTTGCTTCCAAGAGCCATTGAATGTAAATACTCCAGGAAGAAAATCAAAATTCTTTTATGAGTTCTGATTTCCCTGGAGGAAAACAGGGTTGGTGTTCTTCAGCACTTACACTCTTTACACCTTTACAAAACGATCTGCAGAGAGACAATTTACTTATTGAGACTATGATTCAGGCTTGACTTACAGAATGATTGCATTAATACTAATTTTTATTGTGGCTGGCCACACGCAGGTTAAAATCAGGCATTCGTATTCACACATCTGGTTGTTGGAAGGAAAAATGAAGCTTTAATGGTACTAATGAGGTGTTCCATTTCACAGCTATATTTGAAATCATCTGCTACTAGTAAAGTGGAGTTGTGACCTTAGAAACTAGATCTCCAATGAATGAAAACTCCAATGAGTTTTGGAAAATTTGGGGGGAAAACCATGATGCTCTTTGTCCTTCCATAGAACATATTTTTATTATATGATTTCCTATACTTAACTTTATTCTTCAGCCTCACCATACATTAATCTTTTGGGGGGCACAAATAGTGTCTTATTCATGAATGGATTCCCAGTACATGTTGAGTCTTTAAAAAATAATTGTTAAAGGAATACATGGACATTAATTAATATGTAATCTAATGACCAAAGGATAAGAAATGCTATGTTCTATGTATGATAGAATACCAAGTTAGGAAAGTTCTCTTTTACCACTCTGCAAAATTAACATAAATAGCTAATATTATTGTTGATACAATATAAGCTATATGTAAGACCAGTTTCAATATTTTTAAAGCATTACAATAGTTCCTTACACATTACAAAGGAGAAAAGGATTGCGCATTAATTCTTTTCTTATTATTTCTAAATAATCTTGGAATATCCTTGTATATTCCTTTTTTATAATTGCAGGTGCCATTGGGTGATTTTTCTGAAACATCTTTATACTCTAGCCCAATAAATTTTAAAAAATTATTTCAAAACCATATGTGAAAAAATAAACGTTTATGGATTTTACACTATGCCTCAGATGCTGTACTAGATTCTTTATTTCACCAGAATAATTTTGTGAACTAGCTATTATATTCCATTTTTCTGGGTAAGATTTGTTTATAGGTAAGGAAATCAGTCTTTGTAACCTCAAGGAATGAAAAATATCTGGACCAGATGATGTCTAGAGCACAACTATACTCTGTCCTGAAATGTGTCAGTAGTGGAAGGTCTCTGGAGCAGATGAAATACATCAACACACCGCTCCCCGTGGAATAAACACATCAGCATCCACTGTGATCATCACATACAGTATTGTTCAGTGTATTCCCAGAGGGTCTTCTAAGTTAATTGGGGTGCAACAAGAAAATTTTAAGCCTTGTGGGACAGGTTGCTAGTGGAGAATAGGTAAATCAGTTATCTTTGAGGCCAAACTGCCCTGGTTTGGATCACAGGAAAATGCTGGAGTAACCCCCAGGACTCAGGTCATGTGTGTGTGTGTGTATTCCCCAAATTTATAAGTAACTTAGCTATACATATATCCCAAATTTGTATCTCCAACTTGGACCTCTCTTGAGTTCTATCTAGATGTACAGAGGAGCTGACCCCTTGACATCTCTATAATATGTCTCATGCTGGTTCTTGATATTTCCTCCTCAAATCAGCTTCTCCCGCAGTCTCGTCTGTCAGTGGTTTACAAGGCCATTCATAATCGCCACTCCGTTACCTCTCTGCACTCCTACTGCCGTCTTGTTTTCTCACTCTGTTACAGCCTCATGACCTTCCTTGCTGTTCTTTAAGCATACCTGGCAGGTTCCTGCCTCAGGACCTTTGCACTTGCAGTTCTTTATTTGGGTTGCTTTCCCACTAAATATTGACGTGGCTTACTCCTTCACCACCCTCAGGTCTGTACATAAAGGTCACCTGACTAATACCTTTCCGTCTAAAACTGCAATTTCTCTCCACGCTACTCCCCAACATCACCAGCACTTACCACCTTCCTTCTTGCTTTACTTCCTATTTTGCATTTATCACTATATAACCATGCACTTATTTTTCTTATTAACTACAAGTCATCAAATCTAAAATGCCTTTGATTATAAGAGGCAATATTATTTTTTGTATCACTAAGAAAGAAAAAGCAGCTGCCAATCATAAATGTAAGATAGTGTCAAATAAACCACATTAGTTTCAGAGGTGTTGAAATGTGAGAAACTGTGTACCTTAGACTTCATGAAATAGGGCATTTTCTTTACTGTATTTCTCTCCCACTAGAATATAAACTCCATAGGGATGTGGATTTTAATCTGTTTTGCTCACCGCTGTATCATCTGACACATATTAGATAATAAATACTTACTGAATGAGTGTTAAAGAACTAAGGGAACAATGAATAAATAATAGACCCTTATATGAGCAGAATATGTCCATTTTAATTGCCTTAGAAAATCAAAGTCTAAGAAGAAAACTATCATGAAGGATGTCAAAGTTTGGTCTGGATTTGCTAGGGTTTTCTGGAATCTCTAGAGATATTAAGAGTGCAGTATTACCAAGGTTATTGGTTGAATGTATGCACAGACCATTCAGTCTCATTTGAAGATTTGTCTGGAATCCTCTCTACCCTCAAATATTTACCTGACAAACTCCCTCAGATTCTCAGCTCAAGTGTTACCTCTTCAGAGAGAAGTCGTAAGACTGCCCAACCTAGAAAATGTAGCCACCTCGCCCTACCATTCTCACCCCTCTACCTTCTATCCCACCCCAGCCCTGCTCAGTCACTATCCTATTGTCATCCTATTGTCATCCTATTGTCTTTTCTTCATAACACACTTATCATTGGATGAAATTATAGTTTGTTGGCCACACATCCCACTGGAATGCAATTCCTGTTTGAAAAGGACATTGCATATCTTGCTTCTCTCTGATGTCATCATACCCAGAAGTGTCTGGAATATAAGAAGTGCTTAATAGGTAATTTTTAAATGAATAAATATTCATGGAGTATTTAGATTCCCCCAAATCTGCTTTCATTCCCCAGACCTAATGAAGTTCAAGAGCGTTCTCCCGTTAAAGGCATTGCTATGAATAAAGTTATAAACACTCAGGGGAATCTGATGATACAGTAAATAGGCTATTTGGGCAACGATAACACTAGCCAGGGAGTATCCCCTAGTACTTTAATAATTACTACTTTGTCCGATGAAAAGGTGAAACAGACCTGAGGGATGGGGACAAGTAGGTTAAGGGTTCAGAGCAGGGACTGTAAAAGTGAGTGTCCTGAGGAGCTAGCTCCCAGGGACCTGACTGTGAGGTGAGGAAGTAGGAGACACTAAAAGGCTGAATGTGACGTCTTTCCATTTGGCTGAGGACTTGACTATGTCCAAGGGTTATTGATCCTCACTTCCTTTCCTTTCGTCTTTGCCTTGTGAGTTTTCTCAGCACCTTCTCATAGTCGTCTCTCCTATCCAAGAAAAGATGGTTTCTATGTATTTTCATTTATTTTTCCAGAAAAAATCATTATACATTTTTTGTATAATCCCATCTAAAATCTAAAGTGTTTTTCTAATATCCAGCTATACTCTTCGTGCTATAGTTGGAGCGAATTCTTTCTTTGCACTATCGCTAATGAAAAGAAAAGGTCTGTTTAACATATGAGTAATGGAATATCTCTTCTTATATTAAAAACTCCCAAAGTCTGTACTCAGTAGGTCAGCTAAAGAATTTTTTTTGAAAATCAGCTTTATTTACTTTCATGCAGGGTGTAGGGTGAGAGAAATTTTATTGGAAGGACTTCAAGCAGTATTTGTAAGCCAAATTTAGTCAAACCATTTTGTTTAGACACTTCGGTTTTCTCCAGTTAAAATATTCCAGATCTTTAAGTCTATTCCTATGGGGCCTTCTTTACAAATTTTTAATTAGTTTCACAAAGTCATCTCAATTCTTTTTTTCTCCCTAATAATATTAAAACTTTCCAACCACTAGATTTCTTTTCAATCCCTGGTTTCTAAACATGCATTGATGTCCTCGCAAAAGAAAATTATGTATTTTTAAATAATTTGTGATATTTACCTATAACTGTATTATGCCAAATGGTTTATATAAGAATGTGTGCCCTAGACCAAGACTGTTCAAAATTCAATAAAATTTTAAAAAATGGAGATGAAAAAGAAGGATATAAAATGTACTGCAGGATTATCTATAAAACTCAAATTTTTAAAAATTATCTTTGAGGAGGGATTTACATGTAGAAAAGACTATTCAGAACTTCTTAATTAATGTTATATATTCTAAAAGTAGTTTTTTATGAAAGTATTAAATTCCATTTACAAATAATATTCTAAGTTCAGCAAATATTTTTAATTCTATTTAAGGGCTATCAATTAATGTTTGATCTCATTTACATTAAATGAACTCTTAAACATTTTAAACTCTATTTACAAATTTAAAATATTAATTTTCTTTTAACACTATAATTGTCAGATTCAACAAACAAAACCTTCTTCATACCAAATAGACTATAAATCTAATAAAATAAACTTATAAATTTAATGAATTTTAAGATCTCATAACTATTCTAATATGTATATCAATAAGATAAGACCTCAACTTAAATCACAAGTCTAAATCTACTACATATTATATGTTTTAAGTTGTAGCTAAAAACTAATCTGTTAACTCTGCTAGATCAAATTCCAGACATTATATATATCAAAACTACTAAATACACACAGATTTCCTAACACAAAATATAAGGCCTGACAATTAAGTTTGCGAACTGTGCGCTTATGTGGGCAGGACTGTACCAACAACTCAGTAAGGGTTCATAACCTTGGTGTATCTGTGTCTCATAGCTGTGTTTGTGCTGATGTGCGGTGGTGTCTTGCTGAATGGCACTCATTATAGTTGTTGCATGTTTTCGTGTGCTGTGACAAAAATGTCAGAGCTTGAATTAGAGCAATGAGCAGACATTAAATTTCTTGTTAAACTTGACAAGAGTGGAAGAGAAATCAGAAACATGTTAGTCCAAGTTTATGAAGATAATTCCATGAAGAAAAATGGCAAGTGGTAACGAGCAGAGTTGAAAACATTGCAAAAATCCGTCAAATTTTGTGTCAAAATTGTTGACTGACTGTGAGAAACATAGCAGACCAAGTAAACACTGATAGAAAAACAGTTAGGAAAATCTTCACGGAAAATCTTGGCATGACAACAGTGTATGCAAAAATGCTCCCTGAGGATGTCACTGATAAACAAAAGCAAAGGAGAGTCAAAGTTTACCAAGACCTGTTGGAGAGGCAAGACGATATTTTGGGCCATGTTATCACTGGTGATGAAACATGGATGTGCCAATATGACCCTGAAACAAAATGTCAAAGTGCACAATGGAAGTCAGCCAATTCTCCACGACCTAAAAAGTTCTGTCAGTCCAAATCAAGAGTCAAAACAATGTTGCTAACCTTTTTTGATATCAGAGGAATTGTTCATTATAAATTTGTACCAACTGGACAGTCAATGAAGTTTACTATTTGGAAGTGCCGAAAAGGCTGCATAAAATAGTTAGACCAAAAGACCTGAACTTTTTGCTAACAACTCATGGCTCTTGCATCACAACAGTGCACCAGCTCACACAGCACTGTCTGGGAGGGAGGTTTTAGCCAGCAAACAAATAACTGTATGGGAACACCCTCCCTATTCACCTGATCTGGCCCCCTATGACTTTTTTCTTTACCCGAAGATAAAGGATGTATTGAAAGAAAGACATTTTGATGACATTCAGAACTTCAGGGGTAATACGTCGACAGCTCTGATGGCCATTCCAGAAAAAGAGTTCCAAAATTGCCTTGAAGGATGGACTGGGCACTGGCGTTGGTGCATAGCTTCCCAAGGGGAGTATTTCAAAGGTGGCTGTAGTGATATTCAGCAATGAGGGATGTAGCACTTCTTTAAGGATTAGTTCGCAAACGTAATTGTCAGAGCCCATATGCTACTACCATGAAAAACTTTCTGAATCTTGGAGGTGAAAAATGCTCAGCCATTAAGGAAGTAAGTAAATCATCCTTCACAGTTCTGGGGATTACCTCCCCATGTAATTTTTACATTGTCTTTTCAGCTTGTGGAAGCTTCATAAGGACTAGATGGGGACATGCTGAGACAACACTGGATCCTTGTTTGTGACACTGAAGGGACATTTGCTATACCAAGCCCTGTTTATAGCCTCTAACAGAGAGTTCATCATTTGAAACAAAGGTGATCACTTTGCCAAAGGCCTTAGAGGTGAGTCATTTTATTACCTAATTTTCAAGTCATCTTAGGATCTGTAATACCCATTCTTGAAACTGCCTTATATGATTGGACTTTATATTTCTTTGAATTTTGAGATATTTAAATGTCTTTTTAGTCAAACTCTTGCATTCTTTTCATATACATTTTATGTTTTGGAATCACTCATCTCTTATAGATATTAAAATAATAATCTATTAAATTCGATCCATGTCCCATGGATTTATCTGGTGATTTTACCATGAGTTCTGAGATCATGAAAGTGACACTTTACAAATCCTGTTCTAAAAATGTATCCCAAGGAAATATTTGTGGATGTGCAAAATAATTCAACCACAGGGCTTTCATCACAGTATTATTTTTAGTAGAAAGTGACCTAAATGTCAAACAAAGTCTTTTTGTTATTTAAAAATTCCTTAAAGGCAGGAACCAAAGTTTGTTCATTTTTTTGTGTCTCTCTTCATCTATAATCTAACTATGGCATTGCACATAGAAGGTGTTTCATAAATGCTTGTTTGCTAAATAGATAAAGTCTCGTGAACACTCCTCTGCAGTAATTGTGACACTGGCAGTGAGTTTTGGGAGGACTTTATATTCCAAAATATACATCTCTGTAGCCATTCTTTAAAATGAATAATTGATGTGTTCTAGGTCTTACATCAAGTGCTATGCTAACTCATAACTTTACTGCTCTCTTTATAACAGTAGGACATGGGCCCCCCAAATCCTCTTGTATAAAAATCTAGATGTGCCATTCCTCTATCAGCTGCAGTTTTTAAAAGAGAAAAAGTAAATAAAACTTTTTTATATCCTTTGTCACATTTGTCCTTTAATGGGAACTGAGGATATGGGAAGGAGGGTGACTTCCAAACCAGCTAAGAGATGCCTCTGCTCTGTTATCAATTAGTCATATCAAAATGCTTACATTTTCCACTGTTTGTCAATAAACATGGATTCCTTTTGTAATAAAGTAAAATAGACTTTAAAATTATGCTTAATTCTATTGTCTGCTCTCGAGTTTTTTCACCCATCATCTAAAAGCTCTTGTTGGTCATTCGCAGGGGCGTGGACACTCCGGTGCTATTGCCACCATGGGCTTTGGGGGCCATGGACGGAGTGCTCCAGTTCTTCGTTATTGCAGACTTGACCTACCCCACACTGAGAGTAAACCTAGTAACTCAGAGAGTGAAAGAGGGAGTCCAGAAAGTACCCCAAAGCTCCCGCGAGCGCTGGTCCCCAGTTCAAAATAGAAACAGTCATAGGTTTGCAAATGCAAGATCTTTTCCATGTCGTCAAGTAAATAGTCAGAAGTTCTGCTTTCCAAGGTGAGGTGGACAGGTAACCAGATAACACTACACGGACTCTATAAAATTGGTGTAGGTAATGTTACTGTCAACACTGACTAAAGGGTTAAGACACCTCATGAATAAAAGGAAAGGTCAAGAGTGACAAGTGGGAGTAGTCATGGGACTTTACTCCTGCCTATACTGGGTGGCATTGCTGGGAGTCACTGCATCTTTGGTGCTAGTCCTGGAAAGCTAGATGGGGTTTCAGCATCTGCTTATCTCAGACACACGTATTGGAGAAATTGATAAAATACCAAATTATGCACCACTCCAAAAAAATTGTGAGATCTTGTAAGTAAATGAGAGAACAGGAAATACGTTTCTGGGGTCTCACTGGGAACCTTCACACTGGCAAATTAACAGCACCTTGGACAATCGTCTTAGAATATGGTTGTCTGATGGTCTCCTTCCTATCCAGTCTCCATTTCGACCCCATCGTTTACGTTACACTCTCATCTCCAACCCAAGAGTTCTGATCTCCCTCCACACAGCACTCTGTGCCCCTCCCTCAGTTACCCATTTGAAATTTAAGAACAGCAGTAGAAAATTATTGTGCTATGTGATTTGGATACAGACATTCATGTGATGTGCAACATGGTGTGGTTAAAAGCAAGCAACATTCATGTTATAATACTGGCTCTGCTAGGCGCTCTAAACCTATTTCATCCTAGTTCAAAGGACGATAATCACATTTCCCAACGTTGTTATGGAGTGATTTGAGATCACGTCTGGGAAAGGACCAAGCCTAGTGCTGAACTTAATGTGTTTGAAAGATAAGCCAGTTTGTATATTTGTTCTATTGAATATATAATATATATATTATAATTTACTCAGCCAGTTCTCTACAACTGGGCTCTTGATTTATTTTTACTTCATGTGTAGCTGTGTTATCTGAAACATAAATAAATGCATTGAACTTAATATATAGTGACTATCATAGCTGTTTTTCAGAGATATTAATTTAGGAATTAAATGACAATAGTCATTTGACATCACCACATGTATGAAATACATTTTATGCAGTAGGTACTGTATTAGGCCTCACAGAGATTTTAAAAATGTAAACCAGGACCCTTGCTCTTAAAATTCAAACATTGCAATTTAAAGGATAAAAATACAACACACCTATTGAGCGTATGCATTAAATATGTGAATAAAGAAAACTTGTTCATTTTAAAGTTTCTTGGCTGCTTTGTAATAAACAGTGGGACTGTCCCAAATTGCCTAATATTGAAATAGAGAAACTTATGGTTAGCTGAGTATTCATTATATGAATCCAGAGAGTTATAAGAATAAATTGGAAAAAAAAAAAAAACATTGTCAAAGAAAAATTGCATCAGACAAGTTAAACAGGCAAGGAAGGCTTTTTTCGGAACTCCTGCAATAGGGAAAAGATACTGAACTCAGCTCTACTGAAACAAAGGGCTAGAGAGGAATGGGGCTACCACAGGGCACCTGTGTTTGCTGATAGGCTGTGCCCGAAGGTGAAGTATATCTTATGGTATCTTCATTATAGCAGGGGTTTTACAGTTTGGAGTAAGGTACCCACTGAAGTTAGGCTTCTACCCTCCCCAAAAGACTGGTAGACAGGAGTATTATCTTCCTGGATGATTACATTTCAAAGAGATTAAACCAGTATATTTTTAAAAACATGACAATATGAACAATAACAGGTAAGTTTTGTTGTAGTTTGATTATTTTCTTCTTTAGGCTTGCAGCAAGTCCTCCTTCAGCTGTTTTTCCTTTCTGGACAAAATAAATTTTAGTGTAATAACCATATTTAACTTAAACCTAGTGTCAAGAACAGTGTACTGCACTACTACTGACCATGAAAATGCAGAGATTATGAATTTATGGTTCTCCTATGCCGCTTTAGCTGGGAGGGCTTTGGGTTCTAAGTAAGATCAAAGACTTCTTCCTAAACTGAGCTTCTTCCCTTTCACCCTTTTCAATTGTCTATAATTTACTGCTTATTTAGGTCTTACCTCTTCAAGGCCCTTTCGTGGCTGCTGCTACCCACTACCCTTCTTCTATGGTGTGCTACCATTAGCACTTACTAGCTGTGAAACTACAACAGAGACTTTGCCATGAGAATCGTATTCATCATACAGTCCCCATTTATTGATAACTTTGTTTATTTCTCATTCTTACAACAACCCTACAAGGTAGCTATAATTATCCTGATTTTACAAATGATGGCAATAAAGCTAAAAGAATTAGGCAACAGTGGTAGAGCTTGGATTCAGAGCATGAAGTTTCCATTATACCAACCTATCTCCCAAATATGCATATTATTTATTCATTTGAGGTTTTAAATTTGTGGGTTATTTAATTGATGTGTGTCCTCTGAACAAAGGACTTATATTACAATGCTATTCACTTGCATCGGTTCTAAGGTACAGGCCATCTTACTTCTAAGGTACAGGCCATCACCCATTAAACAGAGTTAATTCCTCCAATTCTTCGATGATGTCACTGCATACTTTTAGGACAAAGCTAAGAATGCTAAATACTGTCTCTGTACATACTCACTAAACTAATTGAACTAATGAAGAAAAACAGAGACCATAATGAGGACCCCAGATTACTACTATCCCTCAAAATTTGAAATCAAGGGCCCAAGTCAATACACGTTACTCTCGACTCAAAAAGTCTAGCTCAGTGTCAGCAATTTACCAAATGCAGGACATGAGATATTTGTTTTTCATGATGAGGTGAGCCAATACAGGGCTAACTCAAATCCTTGCTTCTGAAATGGTTTTTAAAAAATCAGTTTGGAAGTTGATATTTAGTTATAACCAAACACATTCAAAAGGTGGCAATAACGACCAATGTTTACTGTCACCCAGTTTTAAATAATAGCTTACCTATGCGTTGCTTGTTTAGACATTCAGATATTACTAAATATATTTTCTTACTAAAATGCTAACTGCCAAGATTCAGTCCACAGGCATATTTTTATAGACACGTTACATATCCCTGAAACATTATTGTAGAAATACACAATAACGCCTACGTCCCTATGGCCAAAATCCACAGGCAGCTTCTGCAGACCTGTGTGCCACAGGAGGCAGCAGTTTTTTCCGAACTCATAAAAATCTCAAAGGAAATGAAAACATTTTCTGAAAAACATGAAGCATCCAACCATCCATCACATAAGAGGGAAACACACAGGCTAAAAATGCATCCCATGTTCTTTCCAATCCTGGATATTATACTCACAAATTAAAACATCCCGTATAATGTATTCATGCATATACCATAAATATTTATTTATACTTATTCAAAAGCAGCAGGGCCACAGATTCCTAACAAAACTATGGCTTTACCATTTGTGCTCACGTGATTCGGTCCCTATGGACTTGATTATTATCACAAAAATCACACCTGTGTATTACAGCTTGGTCTTAGAGAATTGCATCATCAGTCAAATATCAAACATTTAATGGGCATCTGTAACATGCAAGACATAGTGCCAGGCACTGTGACCGTATTAAAAATAAAAGATACAATTCTTCTGTTTAAAATAAGAGTTAAATTGAACCCAGCTATTATTACTATGTGCTTAATGTGGTATAGACAGATAACTGATTTCTATAGACCTTTGAAGACTGAGCTGTGAAAAAAAATGTTTTTAAAGTCTTAGTTGAAAATAATTTTTCCATTAATATTCAAGATGATTAGTCTTTGACATTATGAGGTTCTCTCTTACTGTATTGATTCTACAACCTGGTGTGTTGTTGTTTAGAGTGGCATTCGCTAAAATGCATTCTTGTTTGAACTGAGTGAAACAAAGTTAACAGGCTTTCTCAGGGCTTTTAATATGGTAATAAGTTCCGCAAATATATTCATCACTAGAAGGTGTTTTTTGCTGTTGTTCTTTTATGTTTTTTGTTTTTTTTACATCACATTTACTAACATCTAACGTAGCTGTGTTTATTTATGTCTATGTTTGTCTTCTCAAGAGTCTGGAAGTTCCAAGAGAAATTGTGTGTGTGTGTGTGTGTGTGTGTGTGTGTGTGTTTTCTATTTATTATCCAAAACAATTAAAATAAGTATCTTTTGAATCACCAAAATGACTACTTTATGGCTAACTAGAGTCACGTGATTTCAGTGTCCTCATTTGCATTTCTGTTTATGATTGGATAATAACTGGTCAAATGACACCATGCTGTATTGCACAAGCAAAGATTTCCCAGTAATTTGAATAGAGGAAAACCGTAGGATATTTGAATCATTATGTTAAACATGGTGTATAGACTCATTGAACTCAAGAGAAACTGCTCTAGTGACAATTTATTAACCTAGAGCAGGAGTCTATAATGTTTATGTTATACCTCCATACATTGCAATTTATGACAGTTTATTCACATTAACATAGTTAAAATTGTAAAGCTTTACAAAATGTCCTAGTGATTGTTATTTTGTAGGACATTATTAAAATTATTGGCAGAACAAAGTAATAAATGTTAGTCAAACATTAGAAAAACTAACTGCAATGCTAATGGCAGGGCATCAAAGGATTTAACATGTGGGAAGGCAAAGGAATCATGTAGACAAGAAGAATAAAACCCACAAAAACATCTTTCCACTATTTAATTCAACATTGACAATTTAGTTTCAGCAAAACAATATCAACCATCACATTAATGTGGTTTTATATTGTTTTCATTTAATTTGGCTTTAGTTTGCAAATTTGCTTTGGTTTTTATTGTCATATGAGAGCCACATAATTGGGAGTTTTCCCCTACTCTTACATTTGTATATATTTTAAAATAATATTATAATAAAAATAATTTAAGTCAACCCTTGCTGACTTCAAGATTCTTCCTCCTCTTTATTCAATTTTGAAAACCACAGATATAGTGAAAAAAACCTTAAAATTGAAATAAAAATGAATCGTGTTCAAATTCAACATTTCAATCTCTCTGAATCTTAATTTTCTCATCTGTGAAACTGGGATAACACTCCACCTTTTTCACAGAGCTATTGGTTGAAAGCTCCTAGTTCAATGTGTGATACATAATATGAATTTATTATATAGTATTTGATTTTTTATCAATATTAATCTGTCAAAATTTTTCTCTACACTGTTTTTTATACTATAAATTTGAAAGTTTTGTTTCTACTAGATTATTTAAGATATTAAGCAAAGGTAATCAACCCAATATGCACATTATGATTCTGTTGATAAAATAATAATAATAGTAATAATAATAATACATTTATATAAGTTCATATATATCACCAAATATACATTTTGGCCAAGTGGCCAAGTGTTAAGATCAATATTTGGCAAGGCCAAAGCTTAATATCACTGTTAATAGAATCAACTTCTGGATACAAAAATAAATCTGATGTTATTTTTAAAAGCTTTTTATGATTACAATTTTATTATAAAAATTAGACAAATTTTCAAAGTTTGATATTATAGTTCAGGAACAATAATTTCTTAGTACAGTTAGTTGTTCTAGAGCTTACATTTGTGTTATTAGAGAGATTTCCCTTTTCAAGTGACACGTATAATATTAATACCATTACTCACTTTTTTATGTGCAAAGCAGAAAATGTTTTTCAGGACATATTTTTTGGAATAAATTTTGTACCTAGGATTCATGCTATAACAATCATTTTGACAAGTTTTTTGCTTATGTTTTTTGAACCTGTGGACTCAAAACCATAAGAAAGTATATTATTAAGGCATTCCTATGAAGACTGTTGTTTTGAAAATTGCGTAGTGAGGACAAGGTATGTTTTAAGCATCTTATCTTTCTTTAAGATTTTCTTCTTTCCTTCATACACTTTATCTTCCTCATGAATGGTATTGTACATCTTTTTAGAGCTTTTTATCCTTTTGGAATTTAGCAATGGTAGCACTAAATTATTTTAATTCATCATTACAAGATATAAAGAAATCCCAAATAGAAATCCCATTTCTTGAAAAATGGCTTATATGGAATTAAAGAACTAAAAATTAAATACAATTCTAAAAGGTTATTTTTGTTTAATGTTATGAATCCCGCTTTACAGAATGACTCTGTTAAGATTAACATTATAGTGTGATGTTAATAATACCTATCTCTATTTCTGTCTTATATTATTCCTTTTATGTTTCTGAACATTTGTTCATAAAACATTTGTTATTCTTCCTGAAGTTATTTAGCTAACATCTCCCTTTATCTGCAATTTAAAAATCCAAAAGCCCTGAGAAATAAAAATATTTTCATAATTCATTTGGCTGCAAAATCTTTCTGATCTAATGTGAGGCTTAGTGGAAATATTCATACATTTGACTGTGTACTAATGTGTTTCCCAGTCTCCCACTCTCATCCCCAGGAGGAGTTGATAAATACAGTGCATGTGATGGATTACCTTCCTAAAATCTGAGTATTTCTGCATTCCAAATGATGTTTAAGACAAGGGATTAGAGACTTATATGCATAGTAACAGTCTATCTTTAACTATTTGAAAAGGGCATTTTGGTACATAAAACTAGTAAGCTTATAATCATTATTAATTATTAAAGCTTTTTACTCTCAGAATAGTCAAAATGCATTTATATTGCAACTGAAAAAATTGGATCAAAGCACAAAGTGAACTTTTATTTTAAGTACTTTCTAAAATGCTTATACTATAATAATTATAACTATTACATGTTTATATTATGTATAATATGATATAAATACCATAAATATGTAGTATGTGAACATTATAATCATTTATATTTGAAAGTGAGTATTCAAATATTAAGATCACTCTGAATAATGTACCTTATGTTACTGATACTATGTTATGGAGGAGGCATTCAACTATTCTGCCCTTCAAAAATCAAGGTTAAATCTGAAACTAAAGCCAAATAGTAAATTTTGTCTGAATACTGAGGTTAAAGCCAAACTTCAGTGGATCCTAAATTATATACCTGTGTGTATTTTCAAATTTTTCTAAAATAGTATTATTACATATGTATTTTGAAGTAGTTTGGACCTACAAAATTTAATACAGAATGAACATTTGGAATAGTGATAATTACTTTTCGAAATCAAATTATGGAACTATCTTCTTAAGTACTTTTTAACCCTACCAGCCCGCTGTACCTATTTGTCGGTCATTTCCGAACCTGCCCCTAGACCGCTGTACCTAATTTTCGAGATGAAAGGTAGACCTATTTTCTACAGTGTCTCCAAGTTCCATCTTATTCTAACCACTTGTTTGCATGTAACTAACATTTTTCTATATCACGTTGGTTTTTCTCTTTAATGCTCAGGAGCCCAGGTATAGGGGACAGTTAGGTTCAGGGCCTCAGGTCTGGTCGGGTTAAGCATTCATTTGCTGAAAAGCAAGATTTTTTTTTAACTAAGAAGAAAGGCAAGACTATGTCTGGGAGAGGGGACCAGTACACATGTGGGTAGAGGTAGGGGTCCATTGAGAAGAAGCTTTCTACAGTGTAAAGACCATGGGCATTGCATCCAATGTCTATATTCAAATTTCAGATCCACTTTTTTCCCAGCTGAATCAACATGGGAAAGTTACTTATTTTCCAGGCAATGGGGAGATCTTCATTTATAAAATTAAGGCAACAAAAACTACCTATCAGTGTTGTTGGTAATATTAAATGAGTTAATTTATGTAAATGTATAATATAGAGCCTATCCCCTAAGAAACAGTCAAAAAAATGTATGGCGCCTTGCTTAGGGGAAAAAGTTTTGAAGAGATAAGTCTACTAGACGTGATTAAACCTCTGCCTCTACTACGCGAACTAAATGAGTAACTAGGAGTCTCTGCCTTGCGTGTGTTGCTATGCCCATCCACACAATGGGATGCTCTGTAGGCCAAAGATGTCTGAGCTCCTTAGATGGAAAATGTTGTAGCCGAGGAAGGTGATACTCTTACCAGTTCTTGCCTTCACATTACACATGCGCCACACAGGAAGGCTCATTTTCACCATCTCCCTTGCAATTTTTCTCCTGAGTTTCCAGCTAAGATGACTGCTACATTCAGCTCTTTTCTGTGTTTCTCACAGAGCTATGAGAATTGAACGAGAGCAGCTAATAATACACCAACCCTTTCTCTACCATCAGAAAAATCTCTGAGACTGCTCCTATCTCCAGAAAAAATGGAGGAGTGGAAGAGTGCTTTGGAAAGGGTGGGTTGGAATTCATCCCATTCTGCATAAATATCAGTGTTTTCCCTTTAAAGTTCAGTCCCTGACCTGCAGTTTGGGAGAACTGGGAATGTTTCTATTATTGTTATCATTAACAGTGATGTTATTGTTACTTAACGCTATACAAAGATGTTTCTCCTTGTCTTGAAGTAGGCCAAATGAAGGGTGAGGGACAACATTAAAAGTAAAAACATACCTCTTATTTTTCTAGGGTGATATAACATCATCCTAGATACAACAGTCATCTAGACAAATGTTAAGTGATTGAAGTGTCATTTTTAGGAATGTGCCCCAAGTCTCATTTTGGGTTCTTTATTTCAGTATCTTTATGACAAGACTTGTCATTATATCTTATTTATCATTTGTTACAATTGTATCCTCTTTAGGAATTTTTACTTTTTTCATGGAATGTTACATACACTTCATAAGTGCCAGAAGAAAATAAGAACTCTTTAAGGAGCTGGAAACCTACCGTGTCCCACGCACGATGCCGGCAGAAACAACTAGCAACAAGCCAATAAAGGGAAGATGAGGGAAATCCAATGTCTGCAATGAGTCACTCAACAATATGGCAGAAAGAGTAAAAGAGGAGGGTCTGTATTATTCACTCTTCTTGTGCCCCTCTGAGGCCTCTGGAGCCCTTCAGTTTCAGCAGATCATTATTTGTGCCTACTTTACTGAGGAAACAAATCAGGCAACATGGGCTTCCTTCACTATGCTGCCTTCGCTGCAGATTTCCTAGCATCTCCAAATAAGAAGGGATGTACTGTGCAGGGGAAGCTCATCCCTGCATGATCTCATCCTTTCCACTCTTCACTATGGTCTTGCTCTCCATCAGTCTGCCTACCGTGAAGTTTCAATCACCCTCGCTGGCTTCTTTTCCACCTACAAACATGTTCTATTTGCCCTATCTTCATCTTAATGTCTCATCTGTTTTTCTTCCTTTATTACCAAACTGTCACTTTTGCGTCCAGGTCTGCTCCTTCTTCTCTCCTAAAACAGTTCTCCTGCAGGTCCCCAGTACCCTTTCTATCCATTGGCCTTTGGTCTGTTCTTACCCTCTTTGATTTTAGCAGCATCTGACACTGTTAACCATCTATTCCATGTTGAAATTGTCTTCCTTGAAGTCTTCAGACTTCCCTCTCTGACCTTTGACCTTAATACCCCACACTGACTTGCCTTTCTCCTCTTCCCATTAAATGAGGTGCATTTTTTTTTTAAATCTCATTCCCTTTGTGCTCTCTTTTGGAGATCTTATCTCAAATCTTTCAACCTTTTGCAAGTGATTACAAAATCTGTTTACAGTTCTGACTTCTAATTCAGCACCTGAATTTCCAATTGCCTGCTACATGCCTCCACACCCCAAAATAATTTAAAATTTAAAATCAAAGCCAAAGGAGTCATCTCATCTCTGAAATGTTCTCCTTTGGATAATTGCATTTCCAGCTTCTAGGAGCTTTTGGAAGCACATTCAGCTCCTTCCTTTCTCTAATTGCCTACGTGAACTTAATCAGTGAAAAAAGACCAGACTTTGGAACTAGATGGACTTGAGTTGACTCCTTGTTCTGCTGCTTTCTAGAGCTGTGACCTCAGGCTAATTGCCTAACACCCTGAGTTTCTTCATCTGAATTAATCAAGTATTCATATTTACTTAGCCTAGATGTTGTGCCAACTAAATGAGATAATGTTTACAACGCACCTTGTACATGCCTGACCTATAATAGACAGGCAAATAATTTTTCTGCATTTTACTTTTTTAGCTTTGCTTCCAGGTAGACACTACTTAGTATTTTCTTAGTCTTAGTATTTTCTCTCTCCATGTTGCTGACATCATCACTACCTTAATTTTATGTCTCATTATCACTTGCCTAGATCATTGCAATTTTTTGAAAAAAATATTTCCTTGCCTGTTACATCTCCCAGCCTCTTTGTCCGTCCTCTTTATGCTACTAGATTTCTTTCTGGAGCACTGGCATAATCCTGTGATGTGACATGGCATACAGAGTAGATAATAAGGTCCTCATCTTGGGATTCAAGTTACTCCAAAACCTGGTCCTCTTCAACTTTTAAAAATCATTACTATATATGCAGCCCCTGAACCCAGTGCTTTAGCCAGACTGGACTCTTAATTAGACATCCTTTGCTTTCCACAGACTTACCTTTGCCCACTCAATGCTCTTTGCCAGCTATTGGTATCCCAGGACCTGATTAGGCCATGGGGCCATGGGGCCTATTATCTGCAGTTTAGTGAAATGGTACTGAGAGGAAGCCACAGGAGGTGACCTTTATTTAACACAGAAATTATGTACCAGGAACATTTCCAAGTGTTTGGGAAGTATTAACTCATTTAGTCCTTATAACAACTCTATGAGTTTGGTACCATTATGCTAATTCCAAAGCTTAGGAACTTAAGCTACACACCAAAAAAAAGTTGTGACATGTGCCCAAGATCGTCATAAAGAACTAATAAGGAGCAGAACCAAGCTTCAAATAAAGATGATCCAGACCATTAAGAGTCTGTGCTCTTTCCTAAAAATGGTTGACCAGACGTACCATTTTAAACAGTACAGAAAACAGTGGTACTGCCCCATTTCACGTGGTACGTCTGGTCAGCCTAGTCTCACTGGGCTAAATTCCAATTGTTAGGCTGATTGTACATAGATTTTGAAACAAGACAGTATTGTTGTCTTCTGTTTAAAACAGGACGTCTGGGCAACCTATATCCTAAAGCAGACATGTCCAACCTGCAGTCCAACACAAATTCTTAAAATGTTATAAGACTTTTTTTTGTGACTTTTTTTTAGCTCCTCAGCTATCATTAGTGTTAGTGTATTTTATCTGTGGCCCAAGTCAACTCTTCCGACGTGGCCCAGGGTAGCCAAAAGGTTGGACACTGCTATCCTAAAGGTTTGCTGGGGCAGTGCTAAACTAAGGTAAGCAGTTCTAACTAAGGTGATCAGTCCTAGCAAATCTAGACACCAAGAGGCAGGACCAAGATGTAAAGCCAAACGAGTCAGGAATGACTTGTGTGAGGAGGTTCAAGGTTGACAATTGCAAGATGAGCAGACAGGAGTTATGTGAACACAGTTTAGGGGTTCATGACCACTTTTAATGTGGTGCCCATGACTTCAGTTGCGATAGAGTTGGGAGTGGTTCTGGAATCCAACACAGGCAAGTCTATCTTACTAATAGTCATTTGTGTGTCCTTGTCCCCTACTAGAGATAAGCCTCCGGAGAGGAGGAATCATGTGCTCCTCACCTTTGTAGCCTCCATAATATCTAACATAGTGTCTTTATTTAGTCAACAAATATTTATCATGTACCTGTAGGTGGTACGAAAAGTGCACAGTTTAGGGGCATTTCACAGTTCTTCCCTTGGGTTTGTTTTAATGCTGCTTCTTGGATTTGATCTGTAAATTCTATTTGTACAAGATCTGATGGCCAAGAGTTTTCTCCACAGTCTTTGTAGAAGCTATACAAATCACCTGAAAATCTCACAGCTGTCTGGGAATGAATTATGACTGAGACTCCAAGAAGTGGCTCCAGGGAGTTTTAATTAGAACTGCAAATGCATCACAGAGATTCCTTGCCTTTTGATGAATCGAACCTGATCCCAATAAAATTGTTACGCTTGGCTCAATTACAAGTGTTGTGCCATATCCATCTCTGTATTCCCTGTGGTATCTTGCACAGACTCTAAATATAGCAAATATATATACATATTTACTCAATGATAAGAAACACTAGTAAAAATTTCATATCTGAACACATTCTCTTTTTGTTTTTGAAGTTTACAGTCATTTTCCTCAGGGAGAATGTTGGCTGTTATAACATAGAAGAACCTGGGTTAAATGTCACAGATTTCCAACTCTAGAATTTAACAATAGCAAAAAAGAAAAAAAGTTTGAGATAAATGTCTCTACCTTAAAGGTTTACGAAAAGTAAACTTCATTCTGTTTATTATTGACCATCAACCTAGACACTCAATGTTTTGCTTCCACTTGGCATAAAAAAGAGGTTTTTAGTGCTGTTTCCCCTAAAGCATGTAATTATAGGGGTTTTGGAATTACTGGATCTACTTTCTGACCTTCAGGCAGAACTATATTTAAAAATTTCCTTGAGCAACTGAGAATTTGTCCTGCCCTAAGAGCAGATTGCACAACTATCACCAGTAACCTATCGCATGTAGTGTTAAATAGTTCGTGTTATGTCTAATCTAATCTTCTCTCTGACATTTCTTTCTCTTCCTTTCTTCAGTGGAGCTTGAGAATGACTGGGTAACTGTGTAATTACTTCGTGAAGTCATTCCTCTTTCTCAAGAAGAGACATGAGAAAAATTTAGGAAAGGGAGTTAGTGAATTGTATACTCTTGAATGTGGAGCCTTCCTGAGTATCAAAGATGCTTCTAGAAACAGAGACAAATTAATTGGATATATGTTGTAACTGAACTCGGAGTACCAATACTTGAGATTGAGTCTCGGTTCTAATTCTTACTGACTCTGTGGCTTTAAAAGAATGTAATATAATGTTAATGAGAGTCAATTTCTTTATGTGTGAAATGAGATCATGGTAACCCAATAGATATTAGTGATATTTCATGCACTGTGAAATACTGTGAAATACCTCCATAAATAAAGCATGGAGGTATAAACCTCCAAATCCTTTTCCCTTTCTACTTCAGCTTCATAGATGAGACTCTATTGTATATTAAAAAGGTCTAAAACCATGTTTCCTTTAGGATGAGAGCATGCCTATTTAGCCATAATTCAATATTACTCAATTATCACAGAAAAATAGGAAATTATACTCTGTGCCTACCTTCTTTGCGAGGTTGCTTCAGGGCAGGAATTCTGCCATGTTAATCATTGTAGCCTCTACTGCATGCACAATACACAGTGTAGGTATTTAGAAACTGCAGGGTCTGGCACAAATAATGCCCCTTTTTATGAGCTGGTAATCTATACCAAGTCTTTTATTACAAAATCTTAACCATGTATGGTTATGGTTTTGTAATAAAATCATAACTCATCTCTGGGCGTTACTTCTGCCAGACTCCTTATTCATGAGATTCAAATATTGCCTGACTGAATTACTTATACTTTAAATGTTAGCTGGTTACCTAAAGGGAGACTTAATATACCATTAATTACTAGCAACTACTCATCTTCAAGTGTATAGAAAGATGTTTCCTTCCTGCCCCCACATACACCTTCATAGAGTTAATTTAGTAACAAATCAGACCCACACTGAGTAATATAATGTTTACTAAATCATACGAACTCTTCTTTGCTTTAAAACTATATGTTCATCTAAAACAGGGAAAAAAAATCTGTAACCACACAGATCAGTAAGATTAATTATTAGACAAAGAAGCAAGTAAGATATTAAAAAAGAGACATGACTGAAAGAAGCAAAGAACATTTAAATGGCAAATATTTTACTCCAGGGACTTGGCTAAAGCATTTGAAAATTGTGGGGCCAATTATGTGAACTCTGGAGACTGTTGGGAGGGTAGTTAGAGCTATGTGGGTGCTGGAAAAGAATATGTCTTTTCTTTACACCAGCTTCCAGAACTAGTTCTCATGAATGCCTAAAATACTTGGTGTTTTATAAAGTCGTGTCAGGAGGGTTTTCCCCCCTTGCTTTAAGAGAAACTATTGTCCTCCTGAGCTTCTATTCAAATGCTGTTTGCTGCATGTTCGTGTACGTTGTTGGATATTTGTAGCAACTGCATAAAATCTTTTAAGGTTTTCAGTTAGCTGTGAGATTTAAACCTTTCCATTTAAAATGCAAATTTACCAAAAGAGGTGTAAATGGGAACCTTTTAGTTTTTCCTGTTCTTTTTTATTGACCTTGCAAACAAAAGAGCGACTGGAGTTCACTTTCTATGTTCTGGGGGAAGGGATGCAGACAGATGTTCTCTCCTAAACATTCCTGGAACTGAGCATCTTGCACATTTGGCCTAGACGGGCTAATGGTCAAAGAACCTGCGACGATACCAGCACCCACCAACTAGACAATGTTTTAAGGGTAGGCACAGCTTGTTCATTGCACTTGGGCTACTCAGGACCATCCATTATCCAACTGCAGAAATTTCTGATCAATCATAGAGACTCTTTGCTGCTCTTCATGAATGTAACCTTACCATGCCTCACAGTACAGTACTCAAGGCCCTTGGTAGCAAAGCCTCTTGCCATTCCAGGTACAGAGAACACTGACACAGTGAAAGTGTGATTTGAATGACAGGTGAAAGATACATTCTGAGAGTTACTCTTCACAGTGCAGGGGATCCTGTGATTACAGCCTGTCTTCCAGAACTTCAGCCTCTTTTGAATATTTTACATACCATTCTTATACTTAGTGCAAACCCCACAAATGAAGCCAGAGTTAAACCATAAAACTGGAAATTAATTTGGAATCTACACCTCACTTTCGAAAGGATGTCATATTAAATTTAATGCCTATCTTAGTAGGAGAAACTATAAAATAAGCCTTCTATCAAAGTGTTTGTTGTAACCATATTTTGATTTACTTGGAATTATTCTGTCAGCATGGATTGACTTGAACTGAAATTACATCAATAATTAAAGTGATTGATCATAGCAGTAGTTGTAAGAAAACAATTTCCTGTTTTTGTATCACTTACATGATTATCAGGTTACTGTGCATATTGAGAAATGATGATCAGGGTAAGGCCAACAAGGGCAGAGCTACAGTTCTTTGGGTTTGGAAGTAGTCTTTCCCCTAAAGGCTAGGAGATGTTTTTCCAGGTGCATTCATGATAAGAGGCAATTCCTGAAGCAGAAAAACTGTAGGGGTGATCTCTAGTTAGGTAAGAGAGAAAAGCTCTGTCTCTATTCTGGCTAGACCATAAGAAATCTAGGTGTATGGGAAAGTGAGCCCTGCTGGCTGGGTTAACAAACGCATTTTCCAGGTGGATGCAGGGAAGTAGCTAGGGAGACCAACACTGGAGAGAGGAGTACTACTTTGTTAGCTAGAGTCTGTGTGTGTGTGTGTGTGTGTGTGTGTGTGTGTGGCTCCCTGGCTGGAAACTGAACCCAGGCCATGGCCTTGAGAGCGCTGAAGCCTAGCCACTGCACCACCAGGGAAGCCCCCCGCCCTCTTTTTTTTACTTTTTGATTTAGCTTTCTTTGCAATTATTGCAGCCTTTCTGTAAAAGCTTGTTTGACAGTTACAGATTTGTTAGGCCTTAAAAATTATAGAGGAAAAATGGGTGAGTGTTGGAAATGATGTCACAAAACTTTAACACCAGAGTGGTGGCAAAAAAAACCAATAAGCAAGAGGCTCCTAAGAAGGGATCAAGAACTGCAGGACCCACTGCTCTAATCCTCTGCACTGACCCTCAGAAGATACTGAGTTTTACTAGGTTAAGAGAAGTTGTAGCTTACAGGTAGGATTGCAGCACTTGGCCTAGCTAGGATGAGATATTTTCATAAGCCAATGAAATTGTATAGACACAACAGAAGATCTGGGACTAACTAGGGCATCCATGACACTTTTATTTGAGTAAGTTTTAACTTAAGACTAAATGAAGACATTTAGTAATAAAGGGTAGAAAAATCTACCATAAAACCAGAATATTTGTTGCCAATGGGCAAGTATTTGTTGGTAAGGAAAAAGCCATGTAATAGGAAGAGGAGCGATCTCTTAGAAAAATATTGGTGAACTGGCCACCACAAAGATCGTGAGGTTAGAGGGGTTGGCCCTTCACAGTAAGGTTTCCAAGAATGCTATTAGTAAAGTAGGATAGCTGGCATATAGAAGACAGCCTCTAAGATGGCCCCTGAGACCCCTCACTTCCTGGTATTCACCCCTTTATGTAGTACTCTCTTTGTTGTACTAAGATTGGGCTCTGTGACCAAAAAGCCCATGACCAAAAGTGATGGTATGTCATTTTTGAAATTAGTTTATAAAAAGATTTCAGCTTCTATCTTGGAGGATTATCTATCTATCCATCTATATCTTTCTATCTTTATCTCATGGATCACTTTCTCTGGTGGAAATCATATTATGAGCAGCTTAATGGAAAGGTTCATGTGGTAAAGAGCTGAATCTACTTGCTAACAACCACATGAAGGAGTCTGATGGCACATCCTTTAGCCCCAGTTAAATCTTCAGAGACTGAAGCCTGACTTATATTGGGACTACAGTTTCATGCATGACCCTGAGTCAGAACCGCCCAGCTAAGTCAATCCACATTCCTGACCCTCAAACACTAGGTGAGATAATAATGCTTGCTGTTTTAAGCTGTTAGGTTTGGGGATGATATGTTACACAATGTAGATAATGAATGTGTGAAAGGACAGAGCCAGGAAGAATGTTAAATAGAGACTCAGATCTTATCAACAACCCAGATCATTCTCAGCGCATCTGATAACAGGGCTTTTGGTTGGCCTCTAGTTGAGGGATATGATAGTGGATTAGCTTGTCCTCATCAAATTTTCTTCCTCACTTTGTTGGAAGATGCATACTCTGAACAATAGAAACTCAACTGTAAGAGACCAAATGGAGTCAGGGTCCAAGCTGAGAGACACATTTGGGAATCTATACAAGAGTGAGAGGGAATACCTACAAACACGGAAGAGAAATGGGTTAGTGGAGAAACTTGTTTCCCACAAATCTTCCACTTCAGAGGGGAGAAGAGAATAACCATTTAAGACCAGAAGACGCTCAACTTGTCTTTCACCAGCAGAGTCCAAGGTCATTTGGGAAGGAGGGGCCTGAGAGCTAGGAGTTTATGGTTACCCACTCCAAACAAAATTTCGGCCTTCTGGGAAAAAGAAGAGCATAGATGTCCATGAACAGCCTCATTCTAGAGAGAAGAATATCCAGGGAAAGGGATTTGAAAATCATTCTCTTATTCTGAGAAACTTGTATATGTCAACATTTCTATATGTCAATTTTCCATATGGGTGACATGAACAAAATAGCAAATTGGATTGCATGTCTTGCTCTGGGAAACCTAGTCAGCTAAATGAAAGACTACATGGAAATACTAAAAAAAAAAAAAAGTTAACTTTGGAAGAAATTGTCCGACTAAATTAACTTCATTAGAAGCATGTGGCAGGCTCTTGAAAAACTAACACAAATTCTAATAAAATAGGAACTGGTTGAGGGCAAGTCAGCCAGTGATTGGGTCCGGAGAGTTCTAATGGATCCTGGGGAAATAGGAGTGGAGGTCATGGTAGTAAACTGTTTCTGAGAGCTCAATTAGAAGACACTAGTTTAGGAAATTCTCCCACAAGGGAGGAAGAGGAGCAGTCTTTCCAAACCCTTTCCTCTTGGGAGGGTGATAAAACAGTAAATTGGAAAGAATGGAGAAAAAGACATTTAAGATTGAACCATAGAGCAGGTTATTTTACCAGTTTTATCCCCAACCAGTAGCTACCCAGCAGCAGGTAAGAGAAACTGGGAAATGAATCACTAAATAGTAGCCTGTAGGCTATTCCAAGGCGGACAGCAAACAGGGGAAAAGCTAGGGGCAAGTGTCCTTCCAGCACCAACATGTGATTTCTAGGTTTATTTTTATTAGAGAAATTGGCATTATGTTACAAGATCCTCATCAATTTTTCCCTTTTGCTAGCCAATAACTTACTTGGATTTTAGGCAAAGTAATTAGTTTATTTTTTATAATTTATGAAGTGTAAAGTTTTACTATATGAACTTAAACACACCATATGACCTAGTAGTAATCTTACTCACAGGTAGGTATTTTCCCAGAGAAATGAAAAATGTATGTTTATAAAAAACAACAACTTGTCATCTATGTTTAAAAGGGCTTTATTTATAATTGCCAAAATGATGAATAAATAAACTGTAGTATATACAATGGAATATTACTCAGGAATAAAAAGTGTCAAACAGCCAATACATGGAATAACATGTAAGAAGCTCAATGAGTAATATTAAATGAGAGAAAGCTATATGCTGCATAATTTTATTTATAAGCCATCTAGAAAAGGCAGAATTATAGGGACAGAAAATGGATCAGTGGTTGTAAGGGGCTGGAGTGGAAGGAGAGATTGCCCTAAAGGTACACAGGAAATACATTATATTTTGCTTAATATGCACTTTAGTAGTGATCCATAATTCATTTTTAAAACTTGTCTCTTTCTGCATTATAATGATTACATATTTTGTTTTATAAATACCAAGGAGTAGAAATTTAAAAATTTAAATCATTCTTTTCAGTGTTCAGTTCTGTAAGTTTTGACAAATGCATGTGGTTTTATAACTACTACCTAGATCTAGCTTCCTAAGTACAATTCTCCACCAAATAAAAGTAGAAATCCTTAGGGGGGAAAGTTGATTGCAAAGCTCAAGCAGGAAAAATACAAAATAAATCTGGAATATCTCACTGCACCAGAAAGTCAAAGAATGAAAGAATGATGGGGCTATATCAAAAGGACACAGGAGACAGCTGTAGACGATTCCCTACTGACTGTATCTTGGAAAACTGAAAAATCAACATCAATAATAATAGCCATGAATTATAACCCATTGAGTGGAATAAAAATTCATGAGCCCATACTGACATACATGCATACATATATACATACATATATAAAGGAAATCCCTTTATTACAGTAGAAAGACAACTAATTAAATAGGAAAATAAGTAGGAAATAAATATTTCCTATTTGATAATAGGAAATACAAAATGAAGTATTTAGGGGGAAAGGGGCATGATGTCTCCAATTTACTCTTATGTGTTTTAGAAAAAAATATATGAGTATGCAGCTGAGATAGAAGGATAAATCAATAGGGCCATATGTGAAAAATTGGTGAATCTGAGTAAAGGGTATGTGGGAGACCAGTGCTATTGCAACTTTTGCAACTTTAAAATTATGTCAAAATAAGGACTTATAAAATAAAACGGATGTGCTGGAGTTGATTTGTACCAGTCATCTGCCCCCAGTGAGCAAGCAGAGATGCAACTAGAGGCCTTAGAACTGTTAGGAGGAGGTGCTAGAAACCTGGATTCTTCTCAAACCTGGCAGAATCTTTATTCAGTGCAAGTGGTACAGCTACATATGTACTATAAGGAAGGGTTTTCCTGTATGTATGTATATACAGGCCCACATTCAACTGGGACCATGTTGGGTTATTGCTTTATTTACATAGCCTTCTCCATAGCTTTCCGTGTTCTTTGCTATTAAAAAAAAAAAAGACTTCAAAAGGTGATTTATTGGCTGAGCGTATACATGCTCCACAAACTTAAATTCCCTAGTGCATTGTATTTTGCCTGGTCTCAGGTGTGTAAGACAGAAATGAGGCCAGAGGCAGTGTGGGAACATTAATCAGCTGAGAAAAGGCTATATGAGGGTCAAAGTCGGAAATATCGGCAAAATATCCTTCCACCACTGGCTGAGGACATGAAGGGACAAGTGAGAGCTATGTGGAATTTGCTTATTCCTCCGTACTCTTAAAGCTTGGTACTGCCCAAACAATAAGGAAAGATCAGTGACTAAAATAAACTAAAATAATTTTGCATTAAAAATGTCACATTACCCTGGTATAATGGAAATAAGGCAGGATTTGGTGTCAAAATACAAGTTTTGAATTCAGGTTTGGCAAGCCACCCATCTTTCTATGAATACATTTCTGCATTTATAAAGGATAGGACTTTATATTTTTGAAATGAGGTTTAAAGATTTTATACAATAAAAAATATACTTAAAAAGACTGATAAATTGGATTATATTAAAATTAAGAACTGTTCATCAGAAAACATCATGAAAAATGTGAAAAAGCTAGCCATGGGCCAGAAAAAAATGTCTGTAATAAAAACAACAAAGGACTCATATCCAGAATATATTAAAAAGTCCTATCGATCAATGATAAAAAGACAGATGACCCAATGGAAAAACAGGCAAGAGACTTCAAGAGACATTTCACAAGAAAAGATATCGAAATGGCCAATAAACACATGGAGAGATGCTCAATCCCACTGGTAGTAATCAAGAAAATACAAATTAGGGAGTTCCCTGGTGGTGTAGTGGTTTAAGGCTTCGGCGCTGGCGCTGCCAATGCTGCGACCTGGGTTCGATTCCCAGCCAGGGAACTACCCACATACAAAAAAGAAAAAAAAAAAAGAAAATACAAATTAAAGTGAGAGATAAAATTAAAGATCAACAATAGCAATGTGCCAGTGAGTAGCCAGAAGAAGAGCTCCCCTATGCTATTGTGGGGTGTAAGTTGGTATAACCAAACAATTTGACGTTATCCAGTGAGTGCATAATCTGTGACCCAACAATCCTACTACTGGGTGTATCTGCCCCAACTTGTGCACATGGGCAGTCCAGGACACAGATACAAGCAAGTTCATAAAAAAGGATATTTTCATTAACCAAAACGTGGAAACAATCCAAATTTCTATCAAGGGTATATGGATACATAAATTTATTCAATGTAAATACTCCATTGCAATGAAAATGAATGAACTACAGCTGGGAACAGCATTGATAAGTCCCCAAAACACTATCTCCAATGAAAGAAGCCAGGCACAAAAGAATACAAATAATACAATCCTATTTAAGTCAAGTTAAATAGACAAACAAACAAACAAAAATTACAGTGTTTAGGGAATGCATATATAGGTGGCAAAACTGTAAAGAAAAGCAAGGTTGTGATGATGGCCCTTGAAGTGGTTGGTTACCTGTAAGGTAGAGGTTAGGGTGAGGGTTGGGGTGAGGGTTGAGGAAGGCATGAAGGGGCTTCAGGGATCTGGTAATGGTTCTTGACTTGGAACCACACCAGTTACACAGGTGACTACCTTAATTCCACAGACTATACATGTTTTGTGCACTGTATTATATGTGTGTAATATTTTATAATAAAGGACTTCAATTTTATTTTAAGGACCTAATTCTATCAGCCCTATCTACAGCAAATGTCTACTATGAGTCAAATAAGAAATGTAAAGGCATTTTAAACTATAACATACCCTATGTTTATACTGTTGCCATTTCTATTAATAACAATAGGAAAATAGAACCAAAGAGCTGTTCTTAACAATGACAATCCTAGAGTAGCATACCCTCAATTGAGATATCAGATTTCTAAGAGCATAATCACTACCAGCTGAAAGCTCTGTTAAAATAAATTCATCCTGTCTAGACCAACTCAGCATCAAAAGTGAAAACAGATGACTTAGCTATTTCCTTTTCTTTTTAAATATAACTTGTAATGCTCATTGATAGAATTTTGGGTCTAAATCTTAAGTCAGAAAAATCAAGGTAAGAATTAAAAACCAATGAGGAAAATTCTCATTAAAGACCTAGAATCATAATTTAAATTATGTTTCTCTGGCTTCTTGTATATTGCTGATGTTTATTTTAAACAATTACTATTTGTATTATTGATAATATCTATAATATGATTAATAATAAGAAACAGTAACTATAGACACCACATTTCAGAGATTTTTTTTCTTTCATTGTTAAATTTATTGGGGTAATATTGGTTAGTAAAAATTATGTGGGTTCCAGGTGTACAATTCTACAGTACATCGTCTATGTGTTGTGTTATGTGTTCATCACCCAGAGTCAGTTCTCTTTCCATCACCATAGAGAGAATGTTTTATTTAATATTACAGTGGACTGTCAGTTAACCAACACCCATGGGGATTGGTAGATGCCAGATAAATGTACCTGGCACTCTCAAGCAACCGGCAAAACGCTCAAGCAAACAAGCTGGTTGCTTGAGTTCTGGTTAATTGAGAATCTTGTGTATTCACTTTGTGAGCTTAGTAAGGATCTTTTCTTCAATTCCCTGTACCCTTCCATGTCTAGATTTTTTTTACCTGTTATTTTTATTAATAAATTATTCTCATGCTCTTCTCTCTTCAGTGATTTAGTAACATGCATAAAGACAGGAATTTTTTTAGAAGCCATTTGTATATCTCCTTGAACTTTTATATTATAATCTTAGGAATAATCCTCAAATTTCCCCTTTCTTCCTCCACAACTAATCAGTTCCTCATCCTCCTGATTATACTTTTGTCCTGTCTTTTAAAAATCTCTGGATTCTGTGTTTTCATCTTTCTCATGGACATGATTTTAGTTCAGAGAGTAATCATTCCGTCCTAGCAGCTATTAAAATGATCTCTTACCTGGCTCCTCTGCTTCTAACCTCTCTCTTTCCTAATTCATTCTTCCCATGAAACACTTTCCATAACACAAGGTTTCATTGGGTCAGTCCCTCTCCTTGAAATTTTGATGGCTCTTTCCACCTTCTAGTTTTATCTCCTGCCACCAATCCCTCTCCTCATGTCCCCATGGACCCCAGGGATAGCTTATGCTGCAGATACACTAAACTTTGGGGCATTCTCCAAACTCTGCCTTCCTGTGCCTGTGTAAACTTCCAATTTCTTTCCACTGACACACCATGGGCATTCAATAAGTGTTGATTGATGGTAAGGCTGGAGGACATTTATGGAGGGAGATACGTCTGCCTCACCAAGGAATTTGATTACTTTCTGCTTTGGGCTCCCAAAGCAACTTGTTCCTTTCTTGATTATTGTTTTGTACCTCTTTATTCTTCAACAACAGCAGCATTATTTTATTGATTTTTATATCTGAATAGCCTCTAGCGTGGAGTCAGTGGTCAATAAAATGCAACTTTTATTATTTTTCTAATCTTTATGAACCATAAAAAACAAGGGTAACAAATGAATAAGGAAACTTCTTTAAGGGACCTGGCAGTGACTAACTGCTAGAGGAGAACTGACCCTTTCATTTCAGCCTTCTAACTGCATTTAGTAATGTTATTCAGTAAATAACAATTGGACATTTCCACTGTACCATCTGCTGTTGGAGGCACTAGGACATAGTGAATCACAATCCCATTTTCATGGTTCTCTATACCTGTTGGAATAATAGAGCTACCACGACTGGGTCTAATAAAAGTATTTTCCTATTTGCCTTCACTCATAGGAGATGCCTTGAATATGCCATGCAGAAAGGATCAGCTTTTCCTTTTTTAATGTTAGCCTTTAAAATAGTTCTGTTCATCATAAATGCTTTTAAAAGCATTTCTCAGCTTCTCTGTCACTTGACCTGAGGTTTTCAAAGTATTCCCTGAAGAATCTGATTTGAAAAAAAGAAATCACCAGTTGTGCTGATGTGAAATTGATCCTCAGTCACATGTTCTCCTTACTCAGACAGCAGTATTAACCACCATCCTATTAAGTGGCGCCAATTACGTTTTAGAGCCCATCATCTGACCGTGGTGCTAGCTAGCCCCATTTGAATGAAATTCTTCAGATTTACAGCCCTCATAGAAAGTAAATAATCACAAACCATCAAGGAAGCTTTACTTTTTGCAATCAGTTCTAAGAGTAGACTATACAAGAGATGCTGCTGCTGCTGAGGTATTCCTTCTGTTTAAGAAAATAATTTTCTTCCTTTCTAAAGTAATAAATTCCATATATTTTTAGCCTTAAGAAAAAGACTTTAAGTAAAGGTTTTATGTTAATTACTAAACACACACACATTAAATTTCCATCTCCTAGACTAGGTTGAAAATAAAAATCAGACATCTGGTTAATTTTATTCCTATGTATGCCCCTCAAACATAATCAGCTTTCGAAGATTTAGAGTTAATGAAATTGATATAACATTGTAAATGTGTTGATATACTTTAGCCTAGACTTAGAAAGAGTTCACAGCTAACTTCAGACATTTCCCCATATTACCTGAAATTCTCTTCATTTTGTCATATTCTAAATTTGAAACAATCCAAGTTTTATTTCCATTAACAAGTTCTGCATTGACAATGTGGATGCTCCAAGGAGTCCAGTCATTCTCATCTTAGGATCACTCAATACCAGATTAGTTTTTTTTTTTTTTTAAGTAACTTTGTAAAAATTAGTGTCATATAGTTTTCTGCTAGAATATAGCTTAAAATAGAGGCAGTTAACATTGGAAGTTCTAATGAATAATGATCTAAAACTGCGGTTCTCAACCTGTGGGTCGCAACCCCTTTGGGGGTCGAACAACCCTTTCACAGGAGTCACCTAAGAGCATCGGAAAACACATATCAGGTATTTGCATTACAATTCATAACAGTAGCAAAATGACAGTTATGAAGTAGCAACGAAACTAATTTTATGGGGGTCACCACAACATGAGGAACTGTATTAAAGGGTCACGGCAGTAGGAAGGTTGAGAACCACTGAAAAAGAAGTGGTGGTGTAGAGAGAAGAGCTCTGTAGAGTAAATTGGATGGTTTCTAGTGAGGGGCTTTAGTGTACCAAAGGAAAACATGAGAACATCCCATACTCAGAGGAAGCATTATTAGTTAAATTGTGTTTATCAGCAACTAGCCGAAAACTTCAGTTAAAATTAGCTTACACAGAAGTCAGGTATGCTATATACATGTAAAGTTGAGTTCCACTTCTCTATAATCTCTTGCCTTTGTCTTTCACTGTGTGCTGCCTTTATCTTCAGCTTAGTAGCAAGAAGGCTATAACAATTCCAGGGGCCAACTTCAGATATCACACAAGAATATCCAGAGGAAGATGGCACTGTCTCTTCCTGTGTGTCACTGTAGGATGGCTAAACCTTTCCCTGAAGCCCCCAGACAAGCTTATCCATTATATCCTATATATATAGGGAAGGAGAATGTTTTGATTGTCTTAGATCAATCAGAATCTAGTCACTGAAGCTAGAGAGAAGGACAGTATCTCTTGAAGCACATAGCCCCATGGAGGAGGATAGATAACTAAACAGAAGGGAAGTTCTGTTAGGACAGAAAAGCCAAGGAAGTTGGTTGAATTTTCACCCCTGCTACAAGGGGTGAAGAATACATGATTCTATGAAGTGGAAAAGAAAGGAGAAGATACAGGGGTGGAAGGCTCCAAATACAAAATTCATAAGCTTTGTGCCTGGAGTTCAACTCTGTTTTTAAATTTATCTTTGATTAATAATATCCATGATCATGGTATACCAGTCATAGAAACACTGGTCAACTTTTTTATTTACCAAGTACCTGTTAATAGAAACAGTCTATTAATAGAATTACCGAGTGTGTTAACTAGGGCATTTATGCTTTCTTTTTCCCACCAAAGCTATAGTAAAACAATTTCTGCAATAATTATTTCACAGGTGAAATATTATGTGTCCTGGAATTTAATGAAAAGTTAATTTGATATATGCATGGGTGTCTAATGTTTTGTGATTTGGTGCTAAGAGGGTGATTATATGCTGTTTAATATTGTATTTATTTATTTATTTATTTGCTTTTTGGTATGTGGGTAGCTCCCTGACTGGGATTCGAACCCAGGCCGCAGCGCTGACAGCGCCGACGCCGAAGCCTTAAGCCACTACACTATCAGGGAACTCCCTAATATTGTATTTAGATGCACAGCCATTGGTTGCATTTTGTTTTATTCTGGCATCATAGCTGTTATTTATTTATTCACTCATTTATTTATTTATTTATTCAAATAATATTTGTCACTTGTATAATTTATGCCAAGGAGAAGGCAAAACTCTAAGAATACAAAGTTTGTTTTAAAAATAAATAAATAAATAAATAAATAAATAAATAAAAAGAGTTCTTGTAAACAAATAGATGTTATACTTAGTAAGCCTAGAAGATTTAATCTCGTGAGGAATATCCATATTTTTTAAATTATCCAAATGCAAAAATCTTGTTATTAGCAAAAAAGAAAGAAAAAAATGAATAAGCCAAGTTTTCTTCAAAAGGAGAAATGGTCTGGTGCATAACTAACACTGGGTTTTAAGAATTATTTTCTTAAAAGCCTCTTGTGGAGGCAAGTTTGCACTTTGGAGGAAGCTATTGGGAAATACAAGGTTTGTTCAGTCCCTGTTGCCTTATCTCCATAGATGGTAAACATTTAATGTGCCCAAACAGATGATGTCATCTACCATTACACCTTTGCAAATAGTTATCTCATTATCAAATGTGAATAGAAAAACTAGAGGTGGGGGAACCCACAAAATCTAGCAAATATATTTCTGTCCAATGAATGAAGCATGCATTTTAAAGAATTATACTTGTGTTTTAAAAAATGTGGGAATTTTGACTGTCAATAGCCTTGGAGGCAAGAGCTATTTTTATAATTAGATAATTTATGCAACTCCCTAGTGTTTACCACATTTTATATTCAACATTTACTTGAGTATTTTATACTGAGAAAAATAAAGAGAATTAGTTTCTCATTGTCCATTTGTAAAATTTACATATGAAGTCTGCTCCTTGCTTATTTGGGGAAAAATGCAAAGTAAGGCCCTAAGGGCTAGAAACAAAAATACAATTTTGAAACCACTGTCAACTTGAAATGTATTCAAACTGCAATTTCTATTTCTATACAAAAATCTCCAAGTTGACTAGCATTAAAGCAGGAAAAAATGTGTAAATTCACAGGAAATACAAGGACTGTCTGGAAAGTATCCAGCCATGTAATATGAAAAAGAGGCATTTATGGCTGGATTCTTTCCACACAGCCCTCGTGTAAGAGTATCCCTTATATCTGATTCAGTTCAATCCAATTTGACTAAATAAATACATTGCAAAAGTCCAGATGAAGGTTAATGAGGGCATGACTAAGGACACTAGCAATGAGAATAGAAAGACAATTGAGCAATATTGCTACACAAGATGAAATACAAACTGCTTTGCATGACAATCATGCTCTGATTGCCTGTCCTGCTTCATCTTTTGCCAGACTACCCCATGTTCCAGCCATTGAACACTGTCTGGGATTCCCCACATCCTTCCCACCACATTTTATTTTGAATATCTTCAAGCTTAAAGTTTTAAAGAATTTTACAGTAAGCACCCATTATGTCCACTTACTGGATTTTATTAGTATTTTATCATGTATCTACCCGTGTCTCTATCCCTCTATCTGTCAAAGTAAATTGTAGTCACTAATGGTCTTCCCCCTAAACACCTCACATGTATATTCCTTAACTAGAGATCAGTACTTGTTTATGGTCTTTTATTTTCCTGCTTCAGTAACATTTATATATAGTAAAATACATATATCTTACATGTACCATTTACTGAATTTTGACAAGTGCTGTGGAATATAAGCCTTTATTGAGATACCACATTTTACCATCATTCCAATAATTTCCTTTATGTCCCTTTCCCAGTCCATTCCAGCCCCAGACTTCCACAGGCAACCACTGCTCAAAATTTTTTCCATCGGAGATGAGATTTGTCTTTCCTATCACTGAACTTCAATTAAATGGATTTATACAGTATACTTAAACGTTCTTCTCTCATCCAGAACACTGTTTTGGAGTATAGCTGAATTCATTCCTTTTTAATTGCTGAGTAGTATTCCTTCATATGGATGTATCATAGTTTGATTATCCATTCTCTTGCTGACAGATACCTGGGTTATTTCCAGTGTTTGACTATGATGTGTACATATGAAGCTGCTATGAACATTCTTGTACAATCTTTCTTTGGATATTTGTTTTCATTTCTGTTGGGTAAACATCAGCAGAGTTTCTAAGTCATAATGTAGATAATATGGAACTTTTTAAGTAATAGTCAAATCTCATTCTAAAGAAGTTGTGCTTCTCTACCAGTGTATGAGAGTTCTGCATACTCCACAAACCCACCAACATTTGATGTTGTCCGTCTTTTTATTTTAGCCATTCTGGTATGTGTGTAGTAGCATCCCATTGTGGTTTAATTTGTATTTACCTGGTGATGGATGATGTTGAGTCCTTTCTCATGTGCTTAGTACATATTTTTATATTTCCTTTTATGATTTGTCTGTCCAAATCTTTGTCTTTTTATTATTGAGTTGTAGGAGTTCCTTATATATCTTGGTTACCAGTCTTTTGTCAGATATAAGTTTTTAAAAGTGTTTTCTCTAGTCTGTGATTTACCTATTTATTTTTTCAGTGGTATCCTCTGATAATTAGAAGTTTTTAACTGTATGAAGTCTATTTTATCAAATTTTTCTTTTATGGCTATTGCTTTCCATATCCTGTGTAAGGAACTTGCCTATTCCCAAGTCCCAAAGATATTCTCCCATGCTTACCCTTGAACACTTTATGGTTTTAGCTTTCAAAATTAAATCTATAATCTAATGTGATTTACTTTTTTTGTGTGTACAGTTTGAGATTTATTTTGTCCATATTGATATATAGTTATTTCAGAACCATTCACTGAAAAGAATATTTTTCCCCATAGGATTGCTTTGGTGCTCTGTCAAAAATCAAATGACCCTTTAAGTGTAGATTTATTTGGGGGCTCTCAGTTCTGTTTTATTGATCTTTATTAATATTTACACCAGTACTATAATTTATTATTGTAACTTTATAATAAGTCTTGAAATCATGTAGCATGTGATTTGAATTGCTCCAATTTCTTTTTCAGTTTGCTTTGCATTCTAGGTCTTTTGTGTTTTCATATAAATTTTAGAATCAGCTTGTTGATTTCTATTTAAAGAAAAATCTTCTAAGATTGTAAGTTGAATGGCTTTGACCTATAGATCAATTTTGCATCATGTCCTTTAAAAAAATTGTTTTCCCTCCATGCCTTATTGTATGCTAGTCCCCCTGTTTGAAATATACTTTTTCCTATCTTCAATATAAGGCAACTCCTATTAAATTTTCAGGACTCAGTTCAAATAGCAGTTCTGTTAAGTCTTCCCAGTCAACCCTTTTTGCAGGTAGAATTAATTGCTTATTTCTTCTTCTGAGCCCCACAACTAGTTATACATACTTCAGTAGAATTTATATTGTATTATAATTGTTTTTGGTTATATATATTTCTTTCAATATTTTATTCAATATTATTCCCCATCACCTAGTATAGTAACTGGCACATAATGAACTATCCTTGGATATTTATCCATTAAACTCTTTATTGTGTGTCTACTATATACCAGAAGTTACATTTTAGCTGGAGGACACAGAAATACACATGTATGTGAATAAATGGATAAAATAATTGCAGACAATACTAAGTGATATAAAGACAATACAACCAGGGGAAGGGATACAGAGGGCTGGAGAGCATGGTGCAACTGCCTTATCTCAGGTGGTCAGAGAAGGACTCTGAGGAAGTGATACCTGAGCTGAGACATAAATGATAAAAATGGAGCATCCATAGGACTTTTGGGAGGAAAAGCCTTTCAGTCAGAGGGAACAGGAAATGCAAAAGCCCCAAGGTGAAATCAAGCTTACACCAAGGAGAGGACAATTATTGAGCAATTGAGTGTGTATAGCAGAGAAAGGTGTCTGGGAAAGCTTCACAGAGCTGAGGCTTGAGAAAATGAGTAGGTGTTATCCTGTCAGAGAAGTCAGAGGAAAAATATTCCAGGCAGAAGGAACTATACATGGCAAGGAGAAATATACAGGCAAAGCGGGGAGTGGCTGGAGATGAGGTTACAGAGATAGGGAGAAGCCAAATAATGTAGGTCTGTGGATCATACAAGGGAGTCTGGATTTTATTCTGACTGCAAAAGGAAGTTATTAAAGTCAGAAGTCAATATTGTATGTGCTTTGTGAAGACCACTATGGGCCCTAAGTATCAAATAGACAGGGATAGGTGGGGCAACAATGGAATCCCTAAGAACACTTGGGAACTGTTGAAGTGGACTGGGTGGGAGATTTGGACCAGAGTTCCTCAGTGGAATGAATGAGCAGTGGTTACCTTTGGGCTATATTGGAGGTCTCACAGTCAGACCTTATATGATTAAGTATGAGGCATGAGAACAGGATCAAGAATGAGTGACACTTTTTCTGGCCTGAGTGTGTCATAGGGCCATTTACTGAGATGATAAGGAGAAGCTCATTTGGACAGAGGGAATAGGAAATGGGAGAGGCCAGGAATCAGGAGTTCCACTGTGGAAATGTTAAGTTTGAGATGCCTTTTATTATAGATATCCAAGAAGAGATGTCGAGTAGGTAAGCAGATATATGAGTCTGGAACTCAGAGGAAAGGTCAGAACTGGATGTACTTGAGAGTCATAAGAATATGGCAGGTACCCAAGACCATGGGCCTGAGTGAGATCACTGGAGATCACAAAAAGAAGGGAGAGGAAGAAAAGAGATTAGGAAAGAGGAACTACTGTGATAGGATAATATCAGGAGCCAATGATGTCTGGGAAGCTTAGAGAAGGAAATGTTTCAACAAAGAATAAGTAAGCAAATACATCAAATGATGGGCAGAAAGTTGACCATAGGGATATTGCAAACTCAAATTATTTGGTGACTTTAATAAATTGCGTTTACTGTCAGTAGAGTGGTATTCACAAAACCCTGATGGTAGTAGATTCAAAGGTGATTACAAAGGGGGGAAAAAAGGAGACAAGTAACACAGACAACTTCAAAATCTTGCCCTGAAAGTGATAAAAAGAAAAATCTAGTCACCAAGGGAAACCTGAAGGATTTGTTTTAATCATTTACTTTTGTTTTTTAAGAGGTGAAACAAAAGAGATAGTTTATTGAAGAAAAAGTACACTCCAAAGAGGTAGGAGCGGGCTCGAGCAAGGAGAGTGGCTCAGGAGCCTAATCATTTACTTTTTAGCATGGATGATGTTAAGGCATGTTTGTATGCAGATGGAAATAACCGAGCCATGAGGGAGGAAGTGAAAGAAAAAGGAGATTATTTGGGAACCAAGATCCTTATTAAGTTCCCTGCACCCCCCCTCTCTCTCTCACACGCACACACACACACACACACACACACACACACACACACACGCCTGCACACACAAAAAATAAATATGTGAGGTGATGGAATGTTCATTGACTAGATAGGTGGTGAGAATCCTTTCACAATGAATATCTATATCAAATCACTACAGTGTACATTTTAAATGTCTTATAATTTTATTTGTCAATTATCCTTCAATAAAGCTGAAAATCTTTTTATGAAATCCAATAACTATTCTTCATTTTAAAAGACTATTTTATAAAAATAAAGCAGAAATTGAAAGATACTTAATTTACATAAGAAAATAAAGGAAGGGAGGAAACCCATCAAAGATATATCCCCTAAACAAAGTATCTGATTTTTTCTGCTGTTTTCCAACTTCTCAGGGTCAATAATAATTATAAGGATCAAAATAGTATTACTAATGTTTAAAAATATAAAACTTTTAATTAGTAAATCTGTCATTGCCATCTCCATTTTCTATCAGTATTTCCCTGATGGCATTGACTGAAATGCCATGAAACGCTGACTGAAATGCCAATGGCATGGATTGCAAAAGTCCATCTTCCTACATGACCCTGGAGAAATGAGAGGCAGGGAGTTTGAAAAAATTGCATTAACATACTCGTTTTTACTTTATTACTTTAAATTGTTTATTAATATACTAAATATGAGTAGATGATTGTTTCTATTTGATTTTTGCACATATAAGAAAAGACTTTTGTTAAAATGAGGAAATGGAACCCAGGACCCAAAGGAGGCCTTGGCCTTACATGGGAAAAAGGACACTTATTCCACTGTAAGCAGAAAGGAAGCAGAGTACATGGGTAGTAATGCAGGTAGGATGATAGATTTGGTGGTGAAAAAATGAAATAAAATAAATATGGGGTGAAGAAATGATAAGAGACTCCTTAAGGCTTGAGGACTGATTGAGTTTGAGGAATGGAAAGCACTACAAGGTTTCCAGTATTATAAATGAGTGTGTGTGGGCAGGAAGTGCTATTGACAAGACCATTAATCAGTCCATTCATTCATTCATTCATTCACTCAACAAGAGGAAGAATGAACAGAGCAGACACCATGCCTGTCCTCCAAGAACTTTCAATTGAGTTTACATAATAGTTTTTAAGGACTCCATTTTTTATGAGACATTACAAGTAAATGTATGGCTAAAATGTTGTCCTGTGGTCATGAATAAGAACAAAGGCTATTCGTTGTTCCTGAGATGTGTTCTTTGGTTGAGATAGCTTGAGGTACTCTTTTTTAATTATAAGAACTGCTTTTTGTGGTGACTGTATCATAACATTTGAAGTGACCCCAAACCTTTGTCCTTAGACAGTTATAAAGTGATCTTAGTCTATTCTTTGTTAGGCTTTCTTTCTGACCCCTTACCCTGAACCTTACACATACTTGTGATTACATTCTTTCTTTAGCCATGCTTACATAATCATTCAAGTAACTGCAATATTCTCAGTTCAGATACAGTAAAGTTCAATGATTAAGAGTATGGACTCTGCAGCTAATTGCCCAGATTTGAACAACAACTTCATCATATGCAGATTGAAGAACCTTGTGAGCAATACTTAGCCTTTCTAAGCCTCAGTTTCCTCATCTGTAAAATGGGAATAATCCATAGAACTAGATATACATACACAAATGCGTACCTATAAAGTGGTGAAATATGAATAAACTCTGTGGATTATTCCAATACCAATTTATTTGTTTTGATATTTGTACTACCATTGTATAAGATGTTAATGTTGGGAGAGGCTAGGGAAAATGTGCATGGGACTTCTCTATACATTTCTGTATAACTTTCCATGAATTTATAATTATTTCAAAATAAAAGTTAAAAAATGTGAATAGTAATAGTACCTACATCATAAGGTTTCAGGAGGATTAAATGATTTGATACATATACATAAAATGCTTAGAATACAGAGGGTGCCAAAAAGATGTATACATATTTTAAGAAAGGAAAAAACTGTATTAAAATTATAATAACATATACCAATAACAAAAGATGAATACCCGTTACATTTGACTTTCCATTTTGCTATTTTAAGAACATATCATATGCTTGTTCTGCTAATTCCCGTTTTATGCACACATTGTTTGGTAAATTTCTGTGGTGAGCAAGCGTGTACACTGTTCCAACACAATAGCACAAAGGTTCCCAAGTGGTGATTCGCACACCCCTGGGGTACATGCCAGGCGGTTCAGGGGTATGCAAAAAATAATCAGTAATGGGGGAAAAACAAGTAAAGTAAAAAAAGGCAAAATGTTAGTTATGGAACAATAAATGTTAAGTTTGAATCACTGTAAATGGAGACACTTCAAAATTAGATCACATGAGCAATGATGATTGGTGAGGACGTGGTTGTGAACCCTTCCCCCAAACCACTCTTCAACCAATCATTATTCACCGTTTCAGAACAATCCATTTGCAGCATTTCTAGAATTTCGCCAAACATGTAACTACATCTATAACCAGACTGTTTGATCAGGTTAGTTATTGACTGAGTAGAAGTAAGTGTGTTGTCTTTAATCATGATTCTTTTCAAGTACTTTTTTTAAATTTGAAGTTTAAATACTTAATCATCATTATCAGTATTTAACTGTGTTATGAATATTGTAAAATTAAATCTGTGGTTTGTACTGTTAGTGTAGTAATTTTTCTTTCCTAACATATTGCTTCATTTCCACTATTTTACATTAAGGTGGGCACTGAACCAAAGTGTCAGTATTTAAAAGCAGCTGTTTTAAAAACAAGGGGTACAATTTTTTAAAACAAAGGGGTACACAAGTGGAAAAAAGTTGAGAACCACTGCCATTGGAGAAGCAGCAGGACTTGTTGTTGGGTGAGGCCTCCGGGATCTTCCCTTGGCACGTCACACAGCACCATGAGTCTCAAACTTAGCATGAATGTGTGCAGCTGTTAGGCATGTTGGAGGTTCTGTTGCATACTCATGCCTCCATTGTCATGTGCTTAATGTTCTCCAATTTCAAATACCATTTCAAAATGGTCTTGCACTCCTCAAACGACAACCGTGCTTCTGCCATTTTCTTTGACTGTCCTGCCTGTTGCATGGTGACACTGGCATTCATTTGATTAATGCCATCTTTTGAGTGAACATCATACTACACATTGCTACCATAATTCAATTCAACTTTGAAAAGTAATACATACATAACATCACTTAAAATATGTACACAGTTTTTGGCACCCCCTGTCAGTGCTGTTATCCATTAAGCATTATGTAAACATTAGCCATTGTTAAAGGTGATTTTCAATGTATCTTCTCTAATTTACTTTTATAGTTTATTCCCTGAAGACAACCATGTTCCTCCTATTTAATATTTCTTGGGGAAACTATGTGTAATATGAATATTATATATGAGGGCTGTCCAGAAAATATCCACCCATAAATGCCTCTATTTTTATATTACATGGCTGGATATTTTCTGAACACTCTTATACTATATTTATATTTATAATTTAGGACAGTGTGGGGCACTGTTAAAGAGAAAACCACAGGCCCAAATGGAGTCATGTGTGCTAAAGCCCATAACACTGAACCTGGACTTAAGATCTAACCTAATTTCAGTGTCCAACTTTTCTAGGAATGTAATCTTAATTGGTCAGTCTGGAATTTTCTGGTCAGTATCCAGGAAGTAATCTGTCATGGCATGCCTCCCCAGTCCCCCACTTCCTCACACACGCAAAGGAAGCTGAAGCAGTCTGCCTGAAAAGGACCTCACCATCCCCTATGGAAAGGTAACCTTGCCTGAAACAATCCTTTCCTTTTTATTTTGCTAATAACTTTCTTGTCCCACCCAGTTTCTGATTATAAAAGCCTTCCACATTGTACAGCTTCTCAGAACACCTCTGTTCTTGCTGTTATAGATGCAAGGCTGCCCAATTCATGAATCCCTCAATAAAGCCAATTAAATCTTCAAATTTCCTTGATTGAATTTTTGTTCTTTATCAGTACTCAATAGGCTTTGTACAAATGTTCATTTAACATTCTCCTAATGTTAACATGTTATATAACCCCGGTACACTTGTTAAAACTCTTACCTAAACTACAGATTTCGTTTGCTTTCACCAGTTATTTTCCACCACTGATTACCTTTCTCTCTGCCAGGATCCAGTCCACGATATCACATAATATTCACTGGTCATGTCTTCTCAGTCTCCTCCTATATGCAATCATACCTCAGTTTTTCCTTGTTTTTCATGATCGTAATTATTTTGAAGAGTACTGGTCAGGTATTTCGTAGAATGTCCCCCAGTTTAGGTTCATCTGATGTTTTCTTACAATTAGAGTAGGATTTTGTTGTTCAAATTTGTTGCTCAATTGTTTTCAGCCTTGACCATTCTGAGTTTTTTCAGGTAAACAACTCCTTTGTCTTTTTGACATATTTCCATCTTTTTGCTTTTAGCTATTCTTCGAAAGTATATACTGAATGACAAAGCACACAAAAATGTGTTATATGCAAATTAAACACATCAGCATAGATTTGGAGAAAAATTCCACAGAGGTGAAATGCCATTGTCATTGCATCATATCACAGCATAATGATATCCACGTGAGTTACTACTGATGATATAAACCTTGATTGCTTGGTGAAGGTGGTGTCTGCCAGGTTTCTCCACTATGAAGTTACCATTTTTTCTTTTCGTGCTCCTTTTCTTTTCCATGCTTTGAAAGCAAATCACTAAGTCCAGCCCATACTAAAGGAGTAGGGAATTATGCCCCACCTCTTGGAGCGAGAGCATCTAAATCTATTATTTGCAATTTCTTGTAAAAAAAAAAAAGATTTGTCCCATATCACCAATTTATTTATTTGTCAGTGTGGACTATGGATATTTATTTTTTTCTTTGAACTATAAATCAATACTATTGTTATTTATTTAATTTTTTTATTTTTTGCTCAAATTTTTTCAGCCTTGGTAATTTTGAGTGCTTTTAGGTTAACTCCTGTGTGTTTTTGACATACTCCCATCCTTTTTTGTTTTTAGCTATGCTTTGAAAATACAGTAACAAGGCATACAAAAATGTGTTGTGTACAAATTAAACACGTTGGCATCTTCTGGAAGCTTAATTTGTGTTGGCAGGTAACTTTAATTATGGCATTTTGCAATAAATACTTCCTGATGTCACTGTTTTTATTTAAACTTTTGTTTTTAAAAATGAGGTTTCTTCAAAATGTTCATATATTGTTCCACTACAAAAAAAGAACTTGAAAACAACTGATAGAACATGGAGTATTCACTATGCTTTTCCATTCTCTGCTTCTCACTCTCCTGGAAGTGAGAAATGTGTTTAAAGACCCCTTTTGTGATTTCATTTTCCTATTAAATATAATAATACAGTAAGTCCATCTGCTTGGTTGAGAAGTGTGACTTAGAGTGAGGAAGAGCTTCATGATCGTAGTATCGTGTTGCTTTAGAAATTCTAGAATAGCATTGCCAAGTCCTCAGAGAATGCCCTTTTAAATAGTTATCCGAGGGGGTCTTGCAGAGGCTTTTGTGAGCTATCAGGCATTCGTGAACATGACTATACTGGCAGTTCGGCAGTTTTCTGGAGAGAAATGCACGTGTGATAAAGATCTTTGTATCATCTGTAAGCAGTTCAGAAAGAAGCCAGGAAGTTGAGCTGGAAGTGGAACAAATGATTTTATTTAGAAACCTACACAATTTAGTGGATTTTTAATTTTAAAGTACTTTAAAAAAATCTAAGAGTATGAAGTGCCCACTTTGTACTAAGCCAGCGGTTCTCAACCTGTGGGGCGTGACCCCTTTGGGGGTCAACCAACCCTTTCACAGGGGTCGCTTAAGACCATCAGAAAACACATATCAGATATTTACATGACGATTCATAACAGCAGCAACATGACAGTTATGAAGTAGCAACGAAAGTAATTTTATGGGGGTCACCACACCATGAGGAACTGTACTAAAGGGGTCGCGGCCTTAGGAAGGTTGGAAACTGCTGTCTAAGCATTAGAACAGACACGTTCACCTTTAATTCTTATAAGCTTACAGGTTACATCTTTACTCAGGGTCATTATTTTAGAATTTTTGTTGCAAGTGACAGAAAATCCCAAACTACAGTGACATATATAGAAGTTTACTTTTCTCTTGTGTAAAAATCTAGGAGCTGATATGGTGCTGTACGTTATGCATCACCTTGACCTCGTGCTCCAAGATGGCAGCACAGGTGTCCCAAGAAGGAGGAAGACGGCACACGTGCTGGCCCTGCAGAAGGTTCCCAGAAACTTCCTCATGATGGTTCTGTTTGCATCCTGTTAGTTAGAACTTAGACGTATAGAGACATCTAGTTGCATGTTAGGCTGGAAATGGCGTAGTTCCTTTTCTGAGTGGCTTTGCACCCAGCTAGGTTTTCTATCTCTAAGGAAGGAGAAGAAATATTAGGAATGAACGGACGTCTCTGCCGTAGTCACAGTGGTAAAGATGGGATTTGAACTCAGATATGTCTTGTCTTCATGCTCTTTCTAAATGGTATCTTTTCCTGGGGAAAGGTATAGAAAATATGTTGAATTGGCCCCATTTTTCGTTACCAAGTTAATGGAAAGAAAGGAACGTGCATGGGACAGGAATGGAAAGAAGCTGAAGAATCATAAATTGGGCTTTCAAGCTCCCTTTACCTGGGCAAAGAGCAGTCTTCCAGTCCTCTTGGAAAGGAAGAACACTTTAAGGACCACCTGGCCATAACCCTAGACTGGGTCTGTGCTGTCCGACACAGATGCCACTAGCCACACGTAGCTACTGAGCACTCCACATATGACCAGTTAGAAATGAGAAGTACCATAACTCTAACACACATCCTGAATTTCAAAGACCTAATGTGAACAAAAAATGAAATATATCTTTAATAATTTTTATATTGATTACATATTGAGAGTATAACATTTTTGACATACTGGGTTAAATAAGGTATATTATTAAATTAATTTTACATGTTTTTTTACTTTTTTAAGTGTAACTACTGGATTTATAATTATATATATATGACTCATATTTGACGATTGTGTTATATTTCTATTAGAAACCAATTTGTCTAGAAGACAAAAGATTCTTCTATAGTTGCCCTTTTATTGAAACAGTTTTTCAAAATGCTCATAGAACCTGTGAGAAAGTTATCTCTGAAGGTTTCTGCAAGAGGGATGTGTCACATCTGACTCAAATAAATGACCCCAGGTTCTTTCTGAGGTCTCCCAGCTTCTATGAAATGTGAATGCTATTGCCTATCCCCTGGGTAATTTGCATGGATTGATTCCAACACTTGGATTGTACTAAGCCTCTCTAGCTTACACTTCTGAGGTATGTAGCCATCTTTATTACTAGATGGTTGAGATTTATTGAGATTACCTTTTGAAAGCACCTCTATTTGCTTTATTAACACACACAGGGGAAATACTGCTGGGCTGGACTCATATTAACCACTGGTCAGCATAGCCTACTTGAAGAAGCTCATGGTTTTTTAAAAATTACTGAAATTAAGTCCTTATGCACATCTGTAAGTTTTGTAGTAACTTAGTTAAGTCTGGCTCAGAAGTATTGAATTCATTAACACAATGAGGCACTCTCTTGTTATCCTCTTAGCTACCTTTCCTTTCAGGTTCCCTTTAGCAGTGATTGATCTATACTTTCCACTTCAAGATTCCATGTTCTCTACGTAAAAAAAAGGAAGGAGGATTTAAGGAGTTCCACATTTTTTGATCCATTCATATTTTATCACATATTGTTAGCAGCAAGTGTATCTCTTCCTTGTTCTTCCATTCTGAGTATATTATGTGTATGCATGCCTATACACATTATATAAATACACACAATATCTTCTTATTCTGAAGATTACATATGTGTACAGAACCGGAGAACAAATTTTGATGTCCTTAGCATTGTCATCATATTTTATCTCATTACAAATTTCAATTATTTGATTTGTCCATGCTACCATTGAAATGATCTTTTATTAACTTCACATTATTCAGTACTTGAATTGTTCATTTGAACTATTTACAAATTACACTAATATCAATTAAAATAATGCATCATCTATAGCTTTTAAAATAAATCTTCAAAAAAGTATTTTAAAAGGCTTTCTTGTTTAACAAATACTGTTCTTATGGAAAAAATAACTTTAAAGTTTACGCAGGATAAAAATAAATAAAAAGAAATGATGGAATTAAAGAGAGGCAATCGCTTACTCTGGGTTCATTAGTTTATTTTTAAAAGTGCCCAAGTGGTTGTATTTTTAGGAAACTTAAAATATTTAATTTTTGTAGAACAGACCACTATTGTTTGGCTGTTCTTTCTGGAAACATTATTTTGGAAATTTGTTTGCCACATCCTCCAACCAGGTGGTCTGGTGAGAACAGCCAATCATAGAGCCCAAACCAATGGCTGTTGAAGAACCACATGATGAAAGTTAGGCCAATGAGAGTTTGCCCCAGAATTTTTCTAATTGGAATTAAGGGGAGAGTCAGGTCTTTAGTGAAGAAGGTAAGGGTGAAAGGGTTATGCCTCAACATGTGATAGGTTTGACAACTGACACGCAAAGAACAGATGCATAGAATTAACAGAGAGTTCTTAGAGTGTTTGTGCATCTGGTTTCATTAATATTTCAAGCACAGAGGTTATGACACCTTACCGAGTTGTTTGTCCAGTGCTGCTACCGAAAAGTGCACGGTGGCAAGTTCGCAAACTTTAATTGTCAGATTTTGGGTACGATGACAGCTCTGGTAGTCATTCCAGAAAAAGAGTTCCAAAATTGCTTTGAAGGGTGGTAGGCACTGGTGTCAGTGTGTAGCTTCCCAAGGGAAGTACTTCGAAGGTGAGAGTAGTGATATTCTGCAGTGAGGTATGTAGCAGCTTTCCTAGGATGAGTCTGTGAAATTAATTGTCTGACCTTGTACATCTCATCATTATATATGATATATAATATGATAATTCAGTGTGTGAACCAGTAACTTCCCCTTTGCCTAAGTGAATATGAATTGTGTTTTTGTCACTTGCGAAACAAGAGTCCTGGCTAATACATTATCCCTTTGGTGGCCAGCCTATGACATAGCCACCAATGATCCTTAACTCCGGTAGTCACAATTTTGTATAGTATCCTCCTAGATTAAATAGGGAAATGATCAATAAAGTATCGTAGAGGTGATGGTATGTGACAACTGTAGCTAGGTCGTAGAAAGTCTATCTTGGTTTCTTGGGTTGCCTGCAGAGAAAGAAGCTAGCTGCCATGTTCTAAGGACACTCAGGTAGTGTCAAGATGAGGGCCACAGGGAGAGGAACTAAAGGCCACTTGCCAACAGCCAGTGCCAATTTGTTACCATGAGTGAGCCACCTTGTATGCAGATCTTCCAGACTCAGAAAAGTCTGAGACCTCATGAGAGACCTAATTTAAATGCACTTGCCAAGCCACACCCAAATCCTGGACTCAAAAAAACTGTAAGCGATAATAAATGCTTATTGTTGTTTGGGGGTAATTTGTTATCCCAAACAAATATATTATTTATAAAACAACAGATAACCCATACAGCCTCATAGGAACCTTGAAAAGGAGAAAACCGTGAGTGAGGAGCCCAATTCAATAATATGGTGCTTTCCTAGAGAGAAGGTCAGTGACTTAAATTAGCTCTATTGATACTCAGTATTTCTTATTTCCTATCTGCTTTATATATTTACCTGGGTTATATACATTATTTCTCACCATCACGGAAGCTAATAATTTAATATAGAAGCAAAACAGTAAGTCAAAACACTTGAATTCCATTTATTGACAAAGAACAATCTGTTCATTTAAATAAAATTCTATATCAATGTTCACTTAAATTAAATCTCTGTCACTGTTATTCTCAGAAAAATAAATATTAACTTGTAGACATGTAAACACACTTTTCCCACTGGTTGATATAATAAAGGTAAGACTTTCAAACAACTGAATAATTGAGGACTTCTGATATTACCATCTAAAGAGAATTCTAATCATTGAAATTTCTAATTGACTTTTCTATTAGAATATTGGATTTTTAGCCCTATGTAGAATAATACACAAATGAAATACCTATTTTAATTTTTTGATGTGATGTTTGCAAGCTTGTTAAATAGCATTAAATTTTTACTAGTTTTTCTACTTTTATTCTTCAAGTTTTCTACTTTTGATAAGTATTACATATTTTATTTTTTTTGTTTGTTTGTTTTTTGTTATGTGGGTAGCTCCCTGGCTGGGAATCAACCCCAGGCCGCAGCACTGACAGAGCCAGCGCCGAAGCCTTAAGCCACTACACCATCAGGGAACTCCCAGTATTACATACTTTTAAAAATAGAATCTAGTTCAACTCCTCATTCAAATGCTAACTCAGCACATGGTTGCAGGTGGTTCTTCCTTTGGTCTCATTGTGAGCTAGAGGGCTGAGGGCCAGCAGATCCACGGTGGTTTGTGGCCCCAGCATGAACTGTGGTGTGATTCTGCGTACCTTCTCTGCACTTCATGTCCCTCATTTATCAAATAAGTGCCTTGAACACATACAATCCTAAAATTCCATAAAATTGGGAAAGTCACTGAATATTGAGTCTTCAATTATCCATCTGGTAGGCTGACAAGTCAGAAAAATCACCAACATTTGTATGTATAAGGTAATTGATTTTTAGTCACATTCATGTTCTTGATACCTGGAGTTATGTTTAGTACAGTGTTTTTTTCAATGTTGGGAAGATTTGGAAAATCATAAGGTAAAACTAATGTTTTAAAATGCTGTTAAGAAGAAGTATATAGAAGCCAGGAATGAGTCGTAATTATAAAAATTATAATATCTTCTATTTGAAAAACACAAATTGTTTTTCAAGAAATTATGATTTAAATTACAAATGAGTAACATGTTATGTAATATGTGTGAATAATCTAATAAGGTAATATCTCTTCTTTATGGTCTTCCTAATTCTTTGATTATACAATGAAAAATTTCTGAAATGCTAAATTTTCACTTTAGTATAGTTTGATATTTATAATATGATATATGTCATATATATTTCTATAGCAAACACTGTATCTAACTCAGTTAGCCAGTATTTTATTTATAAAGCTGCTGAAAAATCTGTCTCTAAACCAGCAATGAAAGATGAAGGCATGACTATTAGAGGTTTACTGTTCAGTATTTGATGTAGACAGGAACCAACATTTACCTATTTACAATGATGCCAGTTCACTATATGCTTCATTAGGTCTGCATATCAAACCTATCAAAGAGCTACCATTATCTTCATTTTCAAAACAAAGAAAGGCGAAGGAAGTAATTAATTTATGCATTTTGACATAGCAAGAGAGGAGGAACTGGGAATTGAACATACATCTCTAAAGATATCTTTCAAACTTTTGTTAAGTTGCAATAGAATCTTTTTGTTGTTGTTGTTGTTGTTTTTTATGTGAGTAGTTCCCTGGCTGGGAATCGAACCCAGGCCGCAGCGTTGACAGTGCCAGTGCCAAAGCCTTAAGCCACTATACCACCAGGGAACTCCCTAGAATCTTTTTTTAAGGCAAAAACCTCTGTGCACTTGAAAAATATAAAACAGACAAATTCCTGGATACTCTAGTTGAGCAATTGGTTTTGCTGCCTCACTTCTCTTCCCGCCACTGCCCCCACAGCCTAAAACGTCACCAGTTTGAAAACTACTAGCTTATGCATTATGCCTTGTCATTCTAGTTAGTTTTTAACTCAATAATCCTCCTTTAGTGCACCAAACTATCCTCTGCTAACAAGAATATTTAGCAAACCAGAGCAATACACTTATGTAAGATTATTTTGTCAAGCTTTAGATCATATTATACAAGGTAGATGATTACGAGAACATCAGAAGCAACCATGATGCTAGAGTTTACCTATATAAAAACTGTGCATTTGTATAGTTTCAAAGTTAAATAATAACATACATGTAGGTCTTTTAAGACACCTAGCTAGTTTCATTGCTCCTTCCTGAAAAACACCCGAGTAATTCTTTGTGAGAAGTTCCATATAGGTGTGTTAACCATTTGCTTTTGCCATGTAACCCTGTTAATTCAATAGGGATTGACACAACCTAAAGATTAATGGCCTGTGATGAAGTCTGGTACAACAGGAGTGCTCTTTCTTCTCTCTTACAGAGTTTGAGTATGATACATTCAGAGAGGGTCAGCATGGGATAAATGCGGAAGTAGGGAGAAGGAAGACAGGAAACAGAAGCCATGAGTAAGCAAAGCCATGAGGCGGAGAGAAAGTGAGTCCAGCCTAGTCAGTAGCAGTAGTTGGAAAAATAAGCAGGTAGAGAGAAACAGAAGAGCTGAGTCATGTGCATGGCAAGAAGCCAATAGTTCCTGTGACGTCACCGAAGCGGAGCTTATTCTACACACTAGAGCTGTTACTCAATTGTTACTCAATTGTGGCTGCAATGAAATCTGGTTTTCCATGAGCCTGCCAATGAAACCGTTATCTCTCTTTTCTACTTCCCCGTATCATATCCTTTTAATAAATCTGCATTAATTGAGCCAAGTGATCATTTCTCTATTCTTTGCACCTTGAAAGAATCTGATTAACACAATGCTAAAAGCTTGCACAGCTCCTGGAGCTTAAGAGAAGCTCCATATATTGTGGCTATTATTGTTTTAAAAGAGGTCCCATGAGCAAAAACTACAGATTAACATTCAAATACAAGAGTTACAGTTGCTTTGGATTTGTAGTTTGGTAGCTTTCCCCCCACCCTCCTGCTTTAAAGGTTTTTTTAGTTCTAGAAAATGTCCCAAACTGGATAAGTTTAGGTATGGAAAGGAAGCACATGTTCTAACAGTTTGGGAGATATGGATGAATCTCTTGGGATATCAGATTTCACACAATATTTTAAATTAGTTTTTTAAATATTATCGCCTTGGCAAAAACAAAATGATTTCCTAAAAGAATTATTCTTTTTAACATTCAAATGGTCTCAAGGGAAATGTAATGTGCATATTTCTAACTCATCTTACCTAAGTCAGTGTTGTTTAATAGAAATAAATCAATGTTTAAAAATTTAAAAAAAATGTACAACTAAGAGGTGGTTCTAGACAGTGAAATTAACTTCTGAGAAAAGAGTTGAATTATGTTTTTCTAAAAGGGTCTCAAAACTTGGACTCAAATTTTCCTAATACTGGTCTTTCCTTTGCATAATAGAAAAAAGTAATGTCTAAAAAAAATCTCTCTTCCTCCCAGTTATAAACAAGAAGTGTAATTTGAATTCCAGAAAATTACTGGGCAGCAAAGAAGAAACCAACCATATTCTTAATCTAGGTGTAAAAGGAAAAAGAAAAGAAGAGAGGTGGGTAAGAAAAAAGGAGAAAAGGAGAAAAAAGCACTGAGATAATAAAGGATTACAGGTTTGTGAATTAAATGACATGTAACAAACCACATTTCTCTATGGAATATATTAAATCTCAGAATGATCTGGGAGCTCAGCTGCTGTAAAATTATTCTTTGACTTTACTTGCTTGATTCCCTATTCTTTTCCCATGATACTACTCATTAACCTTTATTGAAATCATTTTCTAATTGTCTGCCTTTCCGCTGTACCATAAGCAGTGTGAGTGTAAGGTTTATGTCTGTCTTGTTTCCCATTATCCCCAGAACCAGCATAGCACCTAGCAGAGTAGATGCTCAAAATTATTTGTTGAATAGAACCTCATAACACAGTAATGTCTAGGGTTTGAAAGCACAGGCTCTGGAATCAAATTCAGTCTCACTTTCAACATCTATAGAATGGATATAGTAACAGTGCCTGCCTGAATTGTAGTGAGTACTATATGAGAAAATACATGTACAGCCCTTGGCATGGTACCTGGCATTTTGTTAGTATTCAGAAAAATATTCGCTATAAAAAGTCATTAGTACCTCTTCATAGCAATGAGTCTAAGTGCTTTACTTTAAAAAATAAAGTTTTTATAAAAGTCAAGTAAAAATAGAATTTTTAAAACACCCGTTGTGATGATTTAGTCATGCACATTTTATCAACACAGCTGAAGCATCACTGGAGATGCTCTCCTGAAAAATCTCTTTTTTCCTCCAATTGACTGGTTGGCCATTCTCACCATTTGTGAGTCATTTGATCTTAGTCATTTTTGACTGAATTCAGTTGGCGGTGGAGCAGGCATGCAGGAGAATGTGAAAGGTTGTAATTCTAGATTCTTTCAACCTAATAAGCATGTCAGTGGTCTAAAGAATGGCCATGATTTAATGGTTACATAGTCAAGAATTCCTAGAGTAAGACTGTTCTTTTTCCAACCTTGGCATGACTCTGACCCCGAACAGAGGGTATTCAGGTCACTCTGTAGATGTGGCCACTGCCCAAATATCCCTTGGCAGATGATACAGAGATTGAAAGCTCATAAATGATGAGCCTGTTAATCCAGAATGTCATTAGTCTTTAACAGAACACAGTCACACAGCTGGAGGGCAATAATAAGAGGCAGAATTTATAGAACACCTATCAAGTGTAATATGTTTTATAAATATTTCTAATTCTTATAGCAAACCTATGAAAGCCATCCTATATTTCCCATTTTACAAGTAAGGAAACTAGAACTCAAATAGGTTGTCCCTGCCTCGAATGTTAACAGATTTAAAACTACTGGACAGTATCATCACGTGGATATGAAACTGTGCTAAAATATGAAGTTTATCTTAAAAATAAAATTAATACTTCTTTTGTAAATGGAAACTCTAAGAAGAAAAAGTTGATTAAAGAAATGAATTCCCAAAACATAGAATCTGGAAAAAAAAATTCCTGGACCTGAGAATAAACCCAGTTCTGTCTTTTTCTTCATTTATTTATTTTTTATTAGATTTACTAGTGTAATATTGATTAATAACATTATATAAATGTCAGGTGTACAACTTTATAATACGATATCTGACTACTTTATTCTGTGCTCACCAACCAAAACCTAGTGTCCTTCAGTCACCATATGTTTGACCCCCCTTTACCCTCTTAATTTTCCCCACCCTATTCCCCTCTGATAACCATCATGCTCTTGTCTGTATCTGAGTTTGTTATTTTGTTTGTTTATTTGTTGTTTTTTGTTCTATATCCCACATGTGAATGAAATAATATGGTTCTTGTTCTTTTCCACATAAAACTTTCAAGATCCATTCATGTTGTTCAAATGGCAGTATTTCATCTTTGTTGTGGCTGAGTAGTATTCCATTGTATATACATATCACATCTTCCTTATCCAATCATTTGCCCGGTCTTGGCTATTGTGAATAATGCTGCAATAAGCATATGGATAAACATATCTTTACAAATAAGTGTTTTCAAATTTATCTTTAGAATAGACCTCTACCCATCTTTTTCAGAAGGACTTCATTATCCATTGTCTATCTTCACCTCCATATTGCCTGTACCTCCATTTGGAGCCATAAAATGTGATCCCAGCAGCACTGGAAATTTTTCCATCACTTCAAGAAGAAAATTTGTATCTCTTAGGGTGACCTATCCAGTTACAACCCACTCACTGGGCTTCTGCCCAGCTCTTTAAGACTTACTACACTTTTAGGTAGTGAAAGAGTTTCCTGGTACCTTTCAGATTCCTTTCTTATGTCCTTAACCACCCCCTTCTCTGCTCAGCCAATACCCTAAGCCCTTCTTGTACAGGCATAGGCCATTCAAGAGTGACCCTGTGCCACTCTTGCTGTTCTGCATACCTGAGTCATCACCACAAATCATTCTTTTTTTGGATGGACCCCACAATAATGTATTAATGTTTTTCTAACTTTACGAATGCCACAAGCTATGTCTCCTTTGAACACAGAGAAACAATTGTTCAATTCAAATATTTGTTGAACATCAGACACCAAACAAGACTGTGTTGGAATAAAGACAGCAAATGAAGACATTGAGGAGAAAAGAGACATTAAAACATGGAAAATACATAGGCAGGTAGGTCTGAGAAAGGCAATGCAACACAACACAGAACTTCTTAGACTATAACCTACAGAGGGCAAAGACTTTTGTGTGTATTATTTTTACATTGTTGTATTCCAAGTACCTGAAATAGTGATTGGTTACAGCAGACATTCAATTAATATTTGTTGGATGAATGAACAAGATATAACTCTTGTCCTAAAGAAGTGTGCACTCTAGTAAACAAGAAATAAAAACTACACAATAACAAGTGCTCCTGTTGGAATAAACAGAGTGGGAGCAAAGGCTCCAGATTCAGTCTTGAGCTGGTTTAAGAAACTTTGCCACTGGCTCAAGTAAGGCTGGGAAGGTGGTAAAACAAATATTTCTATCTCCTAGCCAAATGGTTCTTCTCAAGAGATAAAGTGTGTTGAACGAAGTCAAACTTTTCATTCTCAGTCAGTTTGCTGCTAGTGTGGCTATAACTTTAAATTTTTTTTTTTGTGGCTGGGCGTATCTTTAATATATCTATTTCCATTTAATTGCTTGTTAGGAGAGTCCAACTGTAAATCTCTGTAAATAATATAACCATTCTTTAAATCATTGGTATAGGCATTGTCCTTTCTGATCAAATATTAAAGTGAAATAGAAAAGAAAAGAAAGTATAACAGTGTCGGCCCTTAGGAACAACAAAACTGGAGGGAGGGGAGTCTGTGGATTACTGGGTTACTAAGGGGACCAAATGGCTCTAAATACTTAAAATTGTCCCATTAGAGAACAAACTACAATTAAAAGTAAAGTTGCCAAAACCTTCTACCACATCACTCTACTATAAATATGTGAATGAGAAAATTAAGGATCAGGCTCCACAGCTAGCTGTGCTTCTATTTTCTACTGTCCTAAATTAATTTGTGTTCTATCTTGAAAATCCCATGGCTTGGGCATTACAAAAAATTTATTCTTACAGGAAAGAAAATTATCTCCTAAAATGAAAGCAAATCATGCTGGTCCATGTTCCCAAGAAAAGGGGTTTTTAGTAAAAATGTTGAGCTATGAGAGTACCTCTGACTCTAAATGTACTGTTAGCTCCCACAGATTCCTGTAAGAGCAATGCACAGATGGTGTATTATATTGAGATTCTTGAAGAGATCTCTATATGTTGATAATAACAGTTTATGCACATGAGTGACATAGCTTAATTTACAAATAATAGACCACAACAACATTTAGTGATAAAATAGAATGCCATTTAGACTATTAACGTTTTCATTATGGAAAAACGCAGTGTGATGTGTAAAGTTTTGGGTAAATATGTTTATCTCTGTTAATGGTATAGATGCTTTGCAAAAAAGACTTGCTGAGTATAAATTGAGGCTTATGGTGGTCATACATTATGTATAATATTGAAGAGCTATGCCACAAAAGCTTGCATTTCTTGGGTAACAAAACATTTAATGTGGAACATACATATTAATATATAATTTCTCAACTCAAGTGGTTAAAACTGATGGATCATATACTGAGATAGAGATAGCTAAAAGAATTCAACCAGATTTATTTTTCCAATAGAAAGGCAAGAGATTCATTTTCTTATTTTGCTGGTGGTTTAGACTAGAATTATTCTCTAAACAGTGTTGGTGCTGTTTCATATAGCTATAAAATTTTTCTTACTATGTATGTAACATTTGTTTCTCTCATTCTTTCAGTTCAAGTATCAATGTTTCTAATTAAACAACACAAACTAAACATCTAACAAAATTATTTTCTGCTTCTTTTCACACACTAAGGTAATCATGCAGGAAAAAAATAAATCATTCTCTTTTGGGGTGAAAGCATTCATATTTGATAAGTGATTTGAAAGTAAAATGAGATTTTACATAAATGTTTTACATTTTTATGGATTTATCTTTATTGGTATTCTTTTCAGGAGTCGTTACCAAAAGAAATATGCATGTATCAAAAATATGTATGACAGAGTATAGTTTTAGATAATTTGTGTTACAGAAATGGAGAAATCTTGCAAGTGAATGTGGGAAAGAACCTAGTGATAAAAAGGTTTTGGGAGAGTATTATTATAGACAAAAAAAGGGGAGGGATGATTTGCTTTATGTGAGTATAGGAGCACTACTTGTAAATATAATCCAGAAGATATAGGGAAGAACAGGAAATAACAAATTACTCAGAGAGGAAAAAAATACAACAGAAAATGCATTAGTAAACTTCTGGTTTTAGAATGTCATGTATATCTTAATGTGGCCCCTCTGGGTGGCTGCCACGTCAGAGCTGGACTCGAAATGTGGTTAATGGATCTAAGGTATAAACTTTATTATACATTCTTCCTCCACCCCTGAAAATTTTTTCTATTACTGTTACCTTTAAAACATTATTTGGCAATTAGTTCAGCATTTTTTATGTATTTAGGGGCCCTAGACTCTAGTGAAATCCTATAAAACTGTTTATAACATTCCATAATGGAGAAAAAAGCAAACTGACAAATGTCCCACATTTCCACCTTTGGCTTTGCACCTTTCTAGCTAGACCTTCATAGAAAAATGGTGAAACTATTTTAGTGTTATTGCTGTTGAGACAGCATTAACACATAACCACATTAGAGAAGAAGCAATGATAGATTGTACTTTATAACATTTTGTTGGGAGACATAGGATTTATATTCAGGGTATAATTTTGGCACATAGCAACATATTTTTATTGAGCATCTACTATGTGCCAGGTACTAAGCTACTCTCTATGGAGGATGCAAAGATGAATGGAACACAGTTGTTTTCATGGGGCTTACAGTCAAGTGGAGGATATAAAACATTACGAACAGCTATAGTAAAGGTATATCTGCTCAGAACTTTCATTGCCTGTTATAGCCACTTTCAAAGTAACACAGCTTAAAATAGTTTCTTTATGCATATGTTATGCATCTCAAGGCTTTGGAGATTGAATCTGAATCTAACCCCTAAACCCAGAATTGGTCTAAGGCACAAATTCTCCCCAAGACAGGACTCCAAAGCTGATGAGTCCCTCACTGGCTAGCTTTATTAAATTAATTTCACGTTCCAGAAGTTTGACTGTGAGACACACAGAGTCTGTTGGTAACGTGGCCGGAGTTGAAGAAGCAGAGATAGAATGTTACTAAATCACTGTGATAGCAGACGAGAATAAGAAGTGAGCAATGATGTGTTGCTTGAGTTGAGAGATGGCCAGCTGAGCAGGTTAGAACTTCTCAGCCTAGAGCAAGCGTTTCTCAACCTGTGGGTTGCGACCCCTTTGGGGGTCGAATGACCCTTTCACAGGGGTCACCTAAGACCATCAGAAAACACATATCAGATATTTACATGACGATTCATAACAGCAGCAACATTACAGTTATGAAGTAGCAACGAAAATAATTTTATGGGGGTGACCACACCATGAGGAACTGTAGTAAAGGGTCGTGGCGTTAGGAAGGTTGAGAACCACTGGCCTAGAGTGTTCCAGGCACTCACTGCTGTGTCCTGGATTCAAGGTCTGGTCTTCATTGATTTGACTGTTCAAACGGTTGTTCTTTCTTTTCCTTCCCTTTGTAACTTCACAATACATTCCTCTTAGTTAAGAGTTAACCCAGGTGTAAGGAGTACCTGGCCTACTCCTTGCACACTGAGAAGACACCTTTCTAACACTACAAAAACATAGGAGGGTTCAAGGGTTAAATACTTAGCTGCAATCTCCTTCTTATCTGGAAGCTTCAGCACCAGACACTTAGAAGGCCCCACAGATATTTGAATGAATATTGAATTAGAGATATGGGTAAAGTATAATGAGAGTTAAGAAGAGTGAAAATCATTTTTTAAAAAAAATTAAATTTATTGGGGGACATTGGTTAATATGATTATGTTTCAAGTGTGCAATTCTATCATCTGTATGTTGCATGGTGTGCTCACCACCCAAACTTTAGTCCCCTGACATTACCATATATTAATATTTGACCCCCTTTATCCTCTTCATCCTCCCCCCTCCCACACACACACCCCTTTCCCTCTGGTAGCCACCGTGCTGTTGTCTGTGGCAGTGATGTCTTTTTGTTTTATTCTATTTTGTTTTGTTTTGTTTTGTTTGATGCTTTCTGTTTTACATCCCACACATGAGTGAAATCATATGGTTCTTGTTCTTTTCTGTCTGACTTATTTTGCTTAGCTTGATACATCAAGATCCATCCATGTTGTCACAAATGGCAGAATTTCATCTTTTCTCACATCTTTCTTATGCAATCATCCATCCAAGGACACTTGAGTTGCTTCCATGTCTTGGCCACCATGAATGATGCTTCAGTGAACATAGGGATACATATAACTTTATGAATTAATGTTTTCAGATTGGAAATCATTTCTTGCTGAGAGCAGCAGAGGTAATCTTTTATGGGGACAGTGTCATCTGAGCACAGCCTGGAAGCCAGAGGGTGCCTGGTTCCACATGAAGGGAGGGAGTGCTCCCCCAAACATATGCTCTAAAAACAGGGCTTTTAAACCACTTTAAAGTATTATGTTGTCATGCAAGTTTTTAAGGCTATGATGAAAATACACCGGAGAGAACATTATGAAAATAGTAGGTAAAGTGCTACACCTTTGAAAGTATTCATTTTCCAATAACTCCAAGGAATATGTCTTAACACCTGAGTCTATCCCCCTGCCCCATTCCAACCTGTCCTAGCTAAGGCTTGAGGATGAGGGAGGATTCAGACATGGAATTAAGAATTCCAGGCAATGGACAAAGTCATCGTAGTGGGACAAATAGGGAAGTAAAGAAGTTTAGCTTCTAGTGAAGCATCTGAAGGGGAATGTTAGTGGGAATGTTAGTTGGAAATGTAGATTCAGGTTTGAAATTTGTTCTGTAAGCATTTATGAATTCTAAACAAGGGAGGGATGCCAGCATTGTGTTTCAAGAGGATTAATCTGAAAATAATATTATATATAAAGTGGTTTTGAAGAAGAAAGATCATAGTCAGGGGGACAAGTTAAAAACCAGTGTAAAAGTCCAGGTCAGAGGTAATGTGGATTACTGTCACTGTGAAACTACACATACTTTTCAGTTACTATTTAGTATTTGTGTTAATGTTTTGCATTTATATGCATCTTCATTATTTATTTATTACATCTGTTTATGATAAGTCAGTAACATAGCAATACCATACATCTTCCTTTAATTTATAGCAAGGGGATTGCATATGAGATGCAAAATTCCCTAACAGCTTGTTTCTTCAACAGCACATAAGGAAAATCATAACTACTCCACACATTGTTTACTATTTTGGGTTGAGATGTGACTGAAACGTAACCAGTCCCATATTCTTTTACAAAGTAATGCTTTTTCCTCAGATGCTCTGAGAATTCTTAGATTGAAAAGAAAACCAAAAACAACCTACCTCTGGAATTTGAGTTTCATATGTTAATGTCTCAGTGCACCATAACATTGCACCATTTGGAACTGTATAAATTCACATTTCACACTGTGAACTCACATGCATTGCAGCAGCCTGCCTGTAACCATCGGAAACCAAGCTCACGATGAATGGCTTCCATATATTCCACTCCAGAAATATTTGAAGAAGATGGCCTGATGGCCCTACTTACTGTCAATTGCTAATGTCATCAAAGCTTTTCTTTTTTTCTTTTTCTTTATTTTGTAGGATTTCTGAATTTCCTTACAAAAAGAACCTACCTAATGATTCTCAATCTTGTCTCTCTAAGACACAAATATTTGAATATAATCGCATTCATCATTTACTCCCATGGAAATGAGCTACAACTCCCCCTCCAGAAAGCATATGAGAATTGATGTCAGTTTGAGAAACATATGTCAGGGATAACACTGAACATGAATTAAACTTTTTAAAGCCAATTCAATAATGAAATACTTTAATATTAGCCGCAAAGAACTTGTGGATATCTTTACAATTAAACACAGCACAAGGCCTTGCTTAGTTGAGAACCACTGGATTGATGATGCTATCACCCTCCAGCATTAGTGTGGGAAAAGCACGCACACACAACTGTACTCCCCACCACCCCCACGTGTGCACATTCCCAGTCTTAACTAGACATAGACACTTATATGCTTTTCATTCTTACTTCTGTTTTCTGAATGTTGAGTTTCCAAACTCTATGAACAATTATATACAATTACATAGATTTGCTCTTTGATGTGTGTGTGTGTGTGTGTATGTGTGTGTGTGTGTGAATATAAATATACACACACACACACATACACACACACACACACACACACACACACACATATATATATTTAATCACACAAGAAATTTCATTTTACAAAATTAGATTGGCTGTTGAGAGCTTTTTGTTTTGTTTGATTTTGTAAAACTGATTTTAGGCTAATTGGTATAATAACCCATAAAAAGAAAATAAGAGATACATAAAATATGTTCAAAGGTGGTTAAATGCCTTCTCTTATATAAAATCATGAGACTTTTCACACTGATCACAATTTTATCTGTCGACAGAACTCATTTGGGTAGTCCTACCACTAACTTAGAAAAAACAATACGAACTGCATACCACTTTGAAGTCAGGAGGAACAACCTAGTGGACTAGCCATTGTCCTTAAATGTTCAGATGATAGCTTGTTTCAGGCTATGATTTCCTGGAAACATATATTTAGATTTTAACATATTTTCTTAGTTGGCCACATTCTTATTTGCTCTGACACATGTCAAAGTGCATATAATGTCTTTATTTCTTCATTCAGCAAATGTGTCTGCAGTACCTACTATGTGTCCTACTGATGGGACTTCAATAGAACACAGAAATCCTAGCTCACGTGTAGCTTAGTTTGTAGTTGAGGGAGGAATATCGAGACCAAACAAATAAGTGAAACAAACTGTGACAGATGGGGATAAGTTCTATGGATAAAGGGAAATGCACGTTCTGGAGCGGAAGTTGCAGATGTAAATACAGTGGTCAGGAACCTGATGGAGAAAGTGGCACTTGAGCAAAGACCTGAAGGATGTGAGGGAGCAAGTCGTGGAGTTAGTTATCTGAGGGAAAGAGCCTTTGAGGCGGCAGGAACGCAGGTGCCACAGCCTCGAGGGGAGTGTCACTGGTCTGTCCAGGGAGGAAGAGGGGGCCAGTGTGGTAGCAAAAGAGCGAGCCAGGGGAAGAGGGGATACACGTGTGATTAGGAAGACAAGCAGGCCCTTCGTGGGTCATTTTGAATTTGTCTTTGAATGAGATGGGAAGCTATTGGAGGCTTTGAACTGAGGAGTGACAACATTTTATTGTGAGTGACTTGAACATCAGTGGATGGGACACAGTATGAATTTGAGGTCACTTAAGTGCTGACTTCCAGAGAGCCAAGGTGTTTTATCAAGCTAAGATTGAGTGTCTCAGAAGTTTCATAGTCTTGGTATTTTTTTATGAAAAAAAAAAAAGAAAAAGAAGAAAGGAGGAAGGGAAGGAAAGGAGGAAGGGGAGGAAGGAAAAAGAAAGAAATCAAGTATTGTGGAGACATTAAGAGTAGTAACTTTCATGATAACAACATTATCCATACTCCCAACAAACCTGGTAAACGAAAACAATCTAAAAAATACATAGTGTATTTATAGTCACAATAAATACATAGTAATTCTTTGTTTTTGCTCACAACTTTCCTTCAAGCAGAGACATGTTCTGCTACTCTGTTAGTTAAACTGTCTGCAAAATGCATAAAATTTGTATTTGGAAAACGTTTTATCAGGAAGTTCAATTAATTAATGTCTATAAAGTACTTCAAAATCATCAAAAACACAAAACTGATCTAAAAGCAAGAGTTTTCATTTATTGCAAGGAAGTACATTGTTTGGGGCATGTGTTTCACCTTTATATGTTATCTTAGTGATAATTTCTTCAGATCACCAATAACCGTTATCAATAGGTGCTATCTTAACAGGGACTTCTTTTCTTTTCTTTTCTTTTTTTAAGAGGGAAGGTTATAGGGATAAATGCCTACATTAAGGACAGAAGGATGATCTCAAATAAACAACTTAACTTTATATCTGAAGGAACCAGGAAAAAAAGAACAAAGCCCAAAGTTATCAGCATAAGGAAATAACAAAGTTCAGAGCGGAAATAAAGACCAGAAAAACAGTAGAGAAGATCAACTAAACTAAAAGCTGTTTTTTTTAAATACATTTTTTATTGTTAGATTTATTGGGGTGACATTGGTTAGCAAGAATGACTTAGCTTCCAGGTGTACAATTCTACAGCGCATTGGACTTACTTTCTTTACAGCAACTTATCCACAAGTTTTTATTAAGTGATTACTATGTGCCAAGATCTCTCTGGGTATTGAGGATGCATGAAATTTATAGTTCAGGGGAAAAAAAAAGACAATTTAACAATACGATAATTTCAAGTATGATAAGCAGAATAAAACAAGCCGTGGCATGAAGGAGTGATTTGTTGAAGAGTAGAAGTCAGGGAACAGGGTGGGGAATGCTGATTTAGACTGAGTGTTGGGGAATCTCTTACTAAAGTGGTGGTATTAAGATGATACCTGAAAGGCAAGAAGAGGCTTGCTGGCAGAGCATGCTTGGCAAGAAAAGTGCTAGTTCAAGGCCCTGAGGAGGAAATGAGCTTTGTATGTAAGGGGAAGAAGCAGGTGGCAAGTGTAGTTGGCACCTAGTGAGGTGAGGAGTCATACACGAGGTGGTCAAAAGTAGGTGAAAACTACATCATGAAATGACTTGAGGAGTTTGAATTTTCTTCTGAGAGCATGAAAGGCCTTTGGAGAGCTTGATCTAGTCACATGATTCAATTTACATTTTGAAAAGATTCATTCTGGCTGCTCTTTGGGAAATGGATTGTAGAGGAGCAAGAGTAGAAGCAAGGGATCCATTAGCAGACGACTGTCCCCCTGAGAAAGAGTCAATGAATGGTGGCTTGGAATTCAGTGGTAGCAGTGAAGAAGATAAGTGATCTATTTCTTCTTCATTTGATATAGTATATGAAAATTGTCTGACTCAAGGAAGAAGTTTAACAAATAAATGGTAACTCTTATGTCATTGCTCCAATCTTCAACACAAAGCTTACAGAGATTCATAGATTTGTTCTAGTTCATATGACTAGTAAATTCAGCCAGTGCACCATTCCACTGCCACTGGGTACTGTTACATTATCCGCAAAAACCCTTACCTGAGGTCTTTTTTCTTCCAATCTTTTCTGCATTTGTTACCATTCCAGTCTTCCTCAAACATTGCTTTCATTATGTTTGCCTTGCTCATAAGCACATTATATGTACTCCTGGACTTATTGAATAATTACAATGAACTAAGCTTGTAAGGGTGGGTGGGGTTCACACACTTAAGACATGGCTCTTGCCTTTAGAATTTTGGAGTTTACCTGGAAAGACATTATTCACCCATTTGTAATAATGGAGAGACATTGAAAAAAAAAGGGCATAATTAACAAAGCTTTCTAAAGGAGGTAGGACTTGATCTATGTCTTGAAGAGAATTTTAGCAAAGGGAGAGGCAAAAAGATGTTGGGTGATAAAGGAGCAGACACAATATACTAGTTCTGTGGCATAAAAGAAGGGATTTGCTTGAGGAGAAGAGCATCTGCTTTGGAAAGGTGGGAGACAAAGTCACAGGGCAGGATGGTGCCAGACCGTGGACGCCACCCAAAGCTGGGCACCAAGAATTTGTCCGTGATTCAGTTGGATATAAAGAGTTATTAAAGATTTGTAAGCAAGATTCACTCTTAGTGAAGGCTTAGCTTGGACCAGTGATCATTCCCCACTCTAATTTCTAGGGTAATTATCATTGTCTTTAGGTACTCATTAGGTACTTAGCTTTTAATTCTTTGCACTTGTAAAATATAATATAATCTGTGTGAGTGCAGTCTACATGGAGTAGATACAGAGGAAATGTTTGATGATGATGAAAGACATGTGTAAGGAAGATTAACTTGGCAACAGCATATGGCCTGGATTGAAAAGAAGTAACCTAGGAGGTAGGGAAGTCATGAGCTGTTCCAGAAATGTAGGTGTGAAAGAAAAAATGTAGAAGAGGCAGATGTGAGCAAATGCTTAAGCAGTATAATTAGAGGGAGCTGCAACCCACTTGAGTGCAGAGTGGGTTAAAAATTAATTTAAGTTTTTGAATGTAAAGGTTTGAAAGACCACTCAGACAAAATGGAAAACTTGGGAGAAGGCATTAGTTAGGGAAAAGAAGAATTTGGTTTTGCACAGGCATATGAGATGATGACAGAATATTCATTTAGAAATCGTCTACGAAATTGGCTGGATGAGAATGAAGTGACTATGTGGAGACAGGGTTGAAGCTTTGTTATGATTTCATTGACTTCAACAAATTATGGAGGCCCTACTATGTGCTAAGAGCTATGGGATATAGAGTTAATTTGAGCAGGGACTTGGAGGAATCAATAACCTACTGGGGAAAACAATTATGCAAGAAAGGAATACAAAGTCTAATGAAATAAGTGTCCAGAGGAGGTCATATGCTGGGTAACTGAATTAAATAGCACCTATTTAGCGGTACTAATGTCCTACCTGAGAAAACTTTCCTAGAGTCCATGAAAAGATCCAGAGGTGGCTAGGTGTACTGCTTAACTTTCTCTGACTGTGTCCTGCTACTCTGGCCACCACTGTCTGGACCCAGTATTGGCATCCAAACCAAGTCAATGATCTCTAAACTAGGCATAAGGAAGGCCAGCCACCAGTCAGGTGACCTGTCGGGAAAACTGTGTTCCAGAAGGGCCTTTCTTATTAAATAGTGAATGACAGATGCATTCAGATCCTCTCCTTGAACTGTTTTAAATGTAAGACACAGAGAGTGCTCACTAGAAGCAGAGATAGTGGTGGAAGCTGAGACAGAAATTAGAAAGAAGCAGAGAGTGACTGATGCAGGAGAATGGCACGATGACTAGAGTATGGTCAATAGACGGTTATCAGTGATGGACAAGCAAGGCACCTGGGCTTGGTACTGAATCACAAGAACTGCAGTTGATTCATAGAATGAGCAGTAGTTCTGTCTGATGATATGACTTTCTAAAGTTTCTCTATTTTCTTCTAATAAACCCTCAGCATTTGCAGTGCTCTGATCATGTCCTGGCATCTTCTATCTCCTACAAGCCTAACTAACACTAAGATATTCTTGTTGTTTTACTTTAATTATAACTGCAGAAGAGGGTATTTCATGAAGAAGAGGGTCAGTATGATCTTCCTAAAGCAAACAAGAGGACATGTGCATGTGCATGTGCATATGCATGTGTGTATAGGGCTGTCTTCCCAGAAGAATATAATAGTAGAGGGCAGAAAATTCAATTATGTCTTAGAGCAAACCTGGAATCCCCAGGTTTCCACTTTTTGTCATCCCTCTCTCTCTTTTCCCATCATGATCACAGTACGGGCCTATGAGCAAAGAAGGGTGAGTTAGGAAAACTATTCAATGCAGCCACCAGGTGTGAGGAAGAGAGACCCCAAAAGAGAGTAGAAAGTACAGCATCCAAGAGAAGAATTTGAGTATCTAGTTCAGAGTTTTGCAATGTACAGAATGCTAATCACCAATTTATCATGACCTGATTTGTTAAAAATGAAGATTTCTGGTTTACCTTAACCTATTGGTTCCCAAAAGGTGGTGTGCACATACCCCCAGGGCTACATGCTGGGCCGTTCAGGGGTATACAAAAAATAATCAGTAATGGGGAAAGAACAAGTAAAGTTAAAAAAGGCAAAACATTAGTTATGGAACAATAAATGTTAAGTTTTAATCACCATTAATGGAGACACTTCAAAATTAGATCACATTAGTAAAGGATGATTGGTCATGGCATGGCTAAGAACCCATCCCCAAAACTGCTCTTCTACCAATCATTTTGGACAGTTTTAGAACAGTCCATTCATAACATTTCTAGAACTTCTTTAAACAAATAAATACAACCAACCACAGCCAGAATGTTTGATCAGTTTAGTTATTGACTGAGTAAAAGTTAAGTGCATTGTCTTTAATCATGATTCTTTTCAAGTAGTTTTTTAATTTAATATTTAACAAGTTTCAGTTATTACTGCCAGTGATTTTTATGTGTGTCAGTTATGGATTACTGGTTGAAAATAGGAATGGTTAGAAAACCAAAACATGATGTGGATTATATCCGGTCACCAAGTACTTCTCAAACACGTGTCTACAGTTATGAGTACACCCACACCAGGAGATAGTACAAAGGTGCATGCCTCAGATACTACACAGAAGAAAATAAAATACTCAGAAGAGTATATTAAATATGTATTTTCATTTGTAGGGGATGATGACTGTCCTAAGCCTTTGTGTGTTGTGTGTGGGAAAATATTATCCAACAGTTGCTGCTCATGTGACATTCAGAAACTAAACATCCTATGTATGAAAATAAATACATTATTTTCGGAGCTTAGAAAAGCATCCAACTGTTACTTCATATATGATGTTAGGAAAGAAAGACAATGAGAATATAGTTGAATACATATTGCTTATCGCATAGCTAAATGTGGTAAAAACCACACCAGAGCTGAAGATTTAATTTCTCCTTGTATTAAGGATACCATTTTTTATGTTTGGGGAAGAATATGGCCGCAAAATCAATACTATCTCTTTTTCAAACAATACAATGTCTTGACGAATTCAGGAAATGTCTGACAATATTGAAACTGTGGTAGTAGATTGAATTAGAAAAAGTAAATTCTTTTCCATTCAGGTCAATGAAAGTGTAGATGTTGCTGATTTATCTATTTTGCTTATCATTGCGAGGTACTTGGTAGAAAATGAAATGCAGGAAAACCTGTTGCTTTGTTGTCCATTGACAGAGAGTACCACAGATGATGATATTTTTAATGCAATCAATGGTTATTTCATTCAAAAGGACATTAGTTGGTCAAATTATTGTGGTGCATGCACTGATGGAAGCAAGCCTACGTCAGGTTGTTTTATAGGCCTATTTGGCCAAATTAAAGAAGTTAACTCCCGATCTACCATGGAGTTACTGCTGCATTCATAGACAGTCTTGCATCCAAGCCTCTTCCTAGTGAACTGAAAGATGTTCTTGACGAGGCTGTAAAAGTTGTAAATTTTATTAAGTCACAGCCACGAAATTCCAGATTGTTTAGAGCGCTGTGTGAAGAAGTGAACAGCATTCACAGCACATTACATGTGCATAAGTAGTTAAGGGTGGCTACCTCGTAGCAACATACTTACACGATGTTTGAACTTAAGACGTGAAGTCCAGGTATTTTTTGAAGACCATCATTTCCCTCTTGCTCCAAAGTTTCAAGACAGTGATTGGCTTCAAAATCTTGTATATTTGTCAGGTATTTTTCTAGAAATAAACTCAACTTGGGAGTTCAAAGCAGCTCAATCACTATATTCAGAGTAATCAACAAAATTGAGTCAATGATTAAAAAATTGGACTTTTGGAAAGCATGGATTGAAAGAGGTCAGCCTGAAATTTTTGAAACTCTGCACAACTTCTTATCTGAGAATAACTTGTACCTATCCCCAAATCTGAAAGAGAATATTGTAAATCACTTGGAAGGTCTTACAGCATCCTTTTATAAGTACTTCCCTCAACGTGGAAAAGAAAACAACTGGAGTGCAGATCCTTCAAATGAAGAATTTTTCAAAGAAGCTAAACTATCAATCAATGAAAAAGAGCAGTTAATCAAACTTTCAACCAATTCTTCTTTAAATTCTCATTTTAAAAGAAAGCATCTTATTACCTTTCGGGTAGATGTAAGTAAAGAATACAAACAGCTCAGTGAGAAGGCACTCAAATACCCCTTGCCATTTACTAATACTGAACTAGTGGAAAGAACTTTTTCTTCTTACACCTTCAATAAAAAATAAGTAGCACAACAAACGTAATGCAAGTCTGGATTTCAGAATGTATCTCGCATCTCTTGAGTGTGCTTTCAAGAAACTAAGTACATCAAAGCAAGCTCAACGATCTCCCTAACAATGTTTCAACTGGCTAGTGATCTGCATAACAATTATTACAGACTTTTCAGATAACACAAATAAATATTATTATAAATTAAAAATTCGTTAAATACCTGATCATTATTATCAATATTTAACTGTTACAAATATTGTGAAATTAAATCTGTGGTTTGTACTTTTAGTGTAGTAATTTTTCTTTCCTAACTTATTACCTCACTTCCACTATTTTACGTTAAGATAGGCACTGAACAAAAGTGTATTTAAAAACAGCTGCTCTAAAAACAAGGAGTACAATTTATATAAATGGGTTTAAAAAGAGTACACAACTGGGAAAAAGTTGAGAACCACTGCTTTAGGCCAATTGAATGGGATATCTGGGTGAGGAACTTAGGAACTTAAGAGTTTTTAAGTATGGCAGATCCTTCATGAAGCATTTGAGCTTTAAGACCCACTGCTCTAACCCCTGGGTAAAGAACAGAGAGTGGTGGGGAGGCTATGCTTCTGAGGAAGCACCCAGGGCTGAATGGTGGAAAGGCCTGATGTAGTATATGCATATATTGCTGTTGGAGTGAACGGAAGGAGAGATAAAGTGTGTGAGGTAAAGCTGGATTGTAGGGTACACTAAACAGGTAGTAAGGTGGTGACTTGCTTTAAGAACCACAAGCCTAGATAACAGAGTATGTGGATGGATTAGGTTTCTACTAACACCAGAATTTTTAATAATCAGCATAAAAGTACAATATAAAGCTTTTCCCTCCTCTATATTAGTCCTTTTAAGATTTATGGAGCACCAACTACAGGGAGAACATTGTATTAGCAACTGTCAGAGAAAACAAGGGCTTATCATGTACTTGAAGTTGGACTAAATAAATCTGTGATTCATATTTAAGAGTGACCTCAAAACAACATACAAATAAGTGCAAATTCATTCACTTAACAAAAACTCACTGTGTCCATTATGTGCGTACTCTTTTCTAGACTTCATAGGGTGTGGTTTACTGGAAGGTGACCTGGGTGAGTTTAAAGGCAGGTTTTGTAAGAAGGTGCAAATTGAGATTACAGAATTTAAGGGACTTAAGTCTAAGATTTAGAGTCACCAAGTTCAGAAGGAAGGTATATAACTTCAATTCATTCAACATTCCACGAATATTAATTGAGTGCCTATTGTGTTATAGACACTGGAAATATATCAGTAAATAAAACACAAAATTCTTGCCCTCATGGAGTTTATATTCTGGTGGGAGAAAGACAAGAAAACAAAATAAACAAGTTACGTGCTGTATCAGAAGATGATAAGTACTCTGGAGAAAAAGCAGGAAGAGAGGATTTGGGGGTAAGGAGGGAGAGATGAAATATAGATGATCTTTTGGGGAAAAGTCATTAGAAGACATATGAACAAAAACTTATAAGTAGGTGTTGAAGGAAGCTTTCTGGATTTATAGGGTTCCACCACCTCTCTTCTGCCCCTTCCCCCTGCTACCAGGTGCTATGACAGGGAGACAGAAGCAAGCCTTGCAGATTACAGCCCACGTAAGGGGAGGAAGAAAAGGTGACCGTTGGTTTAAGGCCTGGGTTAACAGATATAATAGTTGGGATTTAAAATAATTGTTTTATGATGTGGACATTTCACCTTTGTAGGTCGTTTATCCACGCAAACTTCATGCATGCTAGGTTTAATTGTCCCGTTTAATGTATTAACTCTTCTGAATGTTAACTGATGAATCTCAATCTTCTAATTAATGTTTGAATGAGTTTCCTCAGGTCTAAAACATCAAGGGCATTTCTACTTAAAAAGAATTTGTGTTCTGCTTGTGCCTTTGGGGGCAAGAGGTACATTTGAGGTCCCAGTTTAGAGTCACCTGTGCCGGCTTCAAAATATCCACAGAAAACAGCCCTTCTTCCCGCTAAGATTAGTGATGAAAGGGTTTGTCGGGTTTGTTTGGGCCTGGGGCTAGATTCCCAGCCCCTGAGTGTTGTGGCTGGTAATAATCAACCTTGCTCAGGAAGCCCCAGGGTGGTGGGCCGCCTGGTCTCTCCCTCCCACGTATGGTGACTGCATGCTTATTTACAAGAAAAAAAATGACAATAAATGAACGTGCGCAACTGTAGGCCGATCCCGAGAGGTGGCGGGATTTTCGCAGTTTAGCTGTGGAGACCCGATAGGGATTCGGCAAAGTCGCTTATGGTGTCTCCCTGGAGTGCGTGCGGCCCACCGAGCGGCCGCCCGGGTCCGAACCCGCCGTTGGGCGGCGGGTTCGGCTCTGCGGCGGGGACCTGGGGGCGGGCCGCTGCTCGGGTCCAGCAGTGCCCCCCGCCGAGGCGCCGCCCAGACCCTCCGGCTCCGCCTGTGGGGCTCCCCCACCCGCCGTCACCCCAGCCATCTCCTCCCCGGCCGGCTGTTCCCCCTCCCCCGGCCAGGCCCGGCTCCCTCATCCTCCCCGGCGGCGCTAGGCGGCTCGCTCTCTTCTCTCTTCCCACACCGCCCTCCGCCGCTCCCTCCCCGCACACCCGTCTGGAGAGGAATCGAGCGCCGAGCGCGTCGATAGCTCTGCCCTCTGCGGCCGCCCGGCCCCGAACCCATCGGTGTGCTCAGAGCTCGATTTCCCTAGGCGGCGGCCGCGGCAGCGGAGGCACAGCGGCGGCAGTGGCGGCGGCGGCGGCGGCTGCTCTGCCAGTACTCCCGGCCCCCGCCATTTCGGTCGGGGAGCGAGCGCGGTGCGGAGACTGAAGGCGGCGGCGGGGGCCAGAGGCTCGGCGGCTCCCAGGTGCGGGAGAGAGGTGCGGAACAGACCACCCCTCTTGGGCCCCTGCCCCGGTCCCGACCCTCCTCGCCCGCGCCGGGCGGGGCCGGCGGCGAGTGAATGAATTAGGGGTCCCCGGAGGGGCGGGGAGGGGGCGCGGGCGCGGAGCCTGGGAGAGCGGGCGGGCGGACGCGGTGTGGGGGTCTGCAGCGGGAGGCGCGGGGACGCGGCGACGCGGGGAATGGGAAATAGGCGGTGCGGGGCTGAGGAGGGTGAGGCTAGAGGCGGCCGCCGCTTGTGCTGCTTCCTGGACGGGGAACCCCTTCCTTCCTCCTCCCCGAGAGCGGCGGCTGGAGGCGGCCGGGGAGAAACTCGCGGGCTGGGCGGGCTGCCCCTCCGGGCGGCCGGGTGCGGTGGAGGTTACTCCCGTTGCGCTCCAGTCTCCCCTCCCCCTCGTCGTCTTTCCCTCTCCCTCGCTCTCTCTTCGCTCCCGCACCTCTTCCTCCCTTCCCGGCACTCGGCTTGCCTCGGTTACTGCCTTCTTTGCTGCGTCTAGCATCTCTAGGACGAAGGAATAAACTTCTCCCTCGAGCGCAGACTGGACGGATAGTGGACCTTTACAGTATGTAGGGGGATATGCGAGGAAGTGAGGAGGTCACGTTTTGGAAGACTATAGGAAAAGTGCTTAGGGACCACTGTTTGAGGTTATTGTGTTTGGGGGAAAAAATGCATCTGCAGCCGAGTTCCTGACTGCTCCCCTCCCCCAAGTATGGGCTGTGACATTGCTGTGGCCACAAAGGAGGAGGTGGAGGTAGAGATGGTGGTGAAAGAACAGGTGGCCAACACCCTACAATGTAAAGCCTGTGACTTGGTGTAAAGGAAAAAGTTAATCCCAGAAGGTCTGTTTTGCTTTGTCAAGTTAAAACACACGCAGAAAACCCGCAGAGCAGAAGCAGGGGTTTTCCCTTGCTAGTTGAGTGTAGACAGTAATAGCCAAACTCATACTTAAAGTTTAATTTGCCTGTTCTTGTCCGTTTTCTTTCTCTCTTCTGTGTTACTCTCACGCTTACAAATTTGACTTCTATCCCAAGAGTTATTACAGTTCTCTTCAACAGCACTCACAGTTTTTTTTTTAACGGACTTACCACAGGAGTTAATTGTAGCAATATGCCAGCCAACTGCTTGAAATAAGCTAGCTTTCTAAATTGTGGTATCCATCCAAACAAGTGGTTAATAACAAAGGTATTTTATAATTTTCACACAATATACATGTTACATTTGTAATGAAAAAATCATTTAAAAAGAAATTACAAGGGCAAAAAGTCTTCATATACATTGTCTCAGAGTCAACCATATGAGTGATGTCACTCTTAGGTGACTAATGTCTAAAATGCTGACTCGAACATGTAATAGACTCTAGACATCAAATATGGTTGGTATCAGTAGCGCTTGCTTTGAGACTGTAGCCATCCACAGCCATACTTGGTTTAAAGAGGTCGTAGATGAGATGATAATTCAGTTTTATGACAAATAAAAAGTGAATTTTTTTTTTTCTTACCAAAATGTTGGGTTCTGGTCCCGGGGCCCACCCCTTGTAGCTTTGGGTGAGGAAGCTCCTGGCAGATAATCTTCACTAAGACTACTTGGGAACCTGGTTCCTTCTAGTGAATCTTAAATGTTACTTGATTTTTAAAATCCAATTCAAGAATTTTTTTCAGAAACAACTGCTGGGTAAACTCACAGACCAGAAGGTGTGTCTGTCTCAGAGTTCACACATGTATATACAACTAAGCTCTAATTCACTAACTGTCCACAGGTTCTCTTAGGCTTTTTGCTTGTAAGGACTCCTTTACACTCTTAAAAATTACTGTAGATCCCAATATGGGGTATGTCAATATTTACTATCATAGAAATGAAAACTGAATTTTAAACATTAATTTTTTTAAAATAGAAATAAGAAGTCCATTACTTGGCAACATAAATAGCATTTTTTTATGAAAAATAACTTTTGCAAAAGTATGGAACAATGCCATTCTTCTAATTTATTTTTCTTTTGAAAAATCTCTTTAATTATATAGATTAATAGAAGACAGCTGGATCCTTGTATCTGCTTCTGCATTTGGTCTCTTACCATCACACATCTGAAAAACTACTGTACACTAGTGAAAGAAAAGAGTGGATAGAGTAATTAACATTATAATAGTATTATGATAAAAATTTTTACCTATTTGACCCTGCCCCCCTCCAAAAGCCTTTTGGAACTCTAATGGGTTCCTGGACCACATTTTAAGAACTACTGTTCTAGGCTGTCCAAATTGTTTCGTAGAATTGGGTAGGTAGGAGCTAGATGATGCATTTTGGTGTGATTCTCCTCTATCCCATTTTCTATGGCCCATATTTGGAATAAGAAGTGGGAGGAAACAATAAGATACATGTTTGTAGTGGCTCCCAAGGTGGCCCTAGACAAGAGCAAGTAAAGGTAGGTGGCACCGAGTAGGCTAGGGAGCTGTAACATAACAGTCAGTGATAACCACAGTTGTCTAGCCTGTCTGCTCTTTGTAAGAGGGCTCAGGAATGGGGTGAAGAGGTGGTTAGTATGTTACTATTTGGAAAACATTATTATTATTATTATTATTATTATTATTATTATTAATTTTGGTGCCTATTTGAAGAATTCTTGGTCTTCACTAAATAGGATGCTGCTTGTATATAATGTTTATGTCTGCACATTCACTACTTAAATAATTGTGCATTTACTGCCATTCTACAGTTCCTTATTTGTAATAATATATAGTTATTGAAGGAAAGGAGATAAAATTAAATAAATACATTTTATTTCAAAAAGTTTGAGACAACTGAAAAAAGAATATTTGTGTGCTATTAACCTTACAAGTTGTCGTTATTTATTGCAACTGTTGGGAGACTTTATACGATACGGAAAGAGTAAAAGACAAGGGGATTACTGAGAAATATTTACTTATACTTTTTAAAATTTTTCTCATTAAAAGCAGTACTTATATTTAAATTTTACATAGTTATATTTTTCTTATGCAAAGCTCTATTTTTCAGCATTAATATAGGATTATATATTGTGATCGATGATCAAATCAACTGTACTATTTGAATAGTTCAAAATTCTCACATTTCTCTTGGTTTTTACACTATGATTTTCCCCAGCAGATATTTTACACATTAAAATGTCATTAAATATTGTCCTTATCTCCTTTGGTGTCTCAATTTTTATTTCCTGACTGCACAGTCTAGCTTTATTTGACAATTTCTCCCAACTCCCCACATCTGATTCTTGCTAACTATCCAGGAGAACTAACTACGATGAGGCTTTTTAAAAAGTTTTCAATAGCTCTTGGCTTCAACAAAGACACTCAGCATATCCTCTTGTAACGCTTAGGCACCAGTGCCAACTAGGAATATTGTAGAGATAGCTGTCAACAGTTTAGTGTGGGTGTGTCCACAGGGTGTAGAGCATTGTGCTAGACACTTAACTGAGTAAAGTCATGGCATGTTCCTTTGAGAGACATTAACTGCTACAGTACAGCAGCCTAGCTGTTTAGATAGAACCACCTGAACATAAGATAAAAGGACTTTGTACTCTTAACTGCATTTTTCTCAAACGTTGATGTGGGAGTTTGTAAAAGTAGCACAGTTCATTACAATATACACACATCTGTAGTTAACTGAAGTTTTCTTATTTAATTTTGTGAGGTATTTTGAAACAATTTTTCATATAAATATGAATTTCTGTTAAAATTTGTGTTAAAAGGTGTGGACCATTTGGGTTATATTAATCTTATGTGTGACACATGTTCTAATTTAGTTACATTTTCATTATTTTCATTATAAGGCCTGCTGAAAATGACTGAATATAAACTTGTGGTAGTTGGAGCTGGTGGCGTAGGCAAGAGTGCCTTGACGATACAGCTAATTCAGAATCACTTTGTGGATGAATATGATCCTACGATAGAGGTAAATCTTACTTTAATACTATGCATATTGATTTGTGCAGGCCCATCCTTTAGATACCGGAAAAGGTTTTTTTAATCATTTTTTTGTGACTATTCATTACAAGATAATTATACTGAAAACAATTGTCTTAAGTTATCAGAAATGTACTTAGGTTTCAAGGTTTTACTTTGAGGTTATTTGTAACCATAGAAGAGCCTTCTTCTCTCAGGAGAATCTCAAGATCCATGACGTTCATACTGTGTTAGTATACTCATATGTACATTTTGATTGGAAGTGTATTTCAGAGTTTTGTGAGAGGGTGAAAATGTGAATTCACATCTTTATCTGTACCTGACAGTTGTTTTTTAAAAATGTGGTTATTTATGAACTCTTGGTATTTTGATATCACATGTTAGAGTTGAATCGTACTGGTAAAATGTAATCATTTGATGGTTGATTTAAAAAAAATAGTAGTATGTCCATGTTGTCTTCATATTGAAGTAGTGGAGAACCTACAGCATTTTTAAAAGCTCATTCTTTGCATGTGTATATGTGTGTATCTATACATATATCAGATGCTATGTAAGGAACCACTACCAATCTTTTGCACCCCTTTTTTAATTTACTCAAGGAAATGTTACAGTTGTTTTTATTACATATTAATGAATAATTTTCAGACTTTTTTAGCTTAATGAAAAATTATGAAAGTAAAGGTGAGCAGCAAAATGATAAAGTCCTAGAACTGACCTTGAAAGGTCAGGTAGTATCAAGTAGATAAAGATTAACTTAATTCCAAAGATGTGCAGTAGGGGATCTCACAACTATCCTCATTAACTCATTTCCATAATGTAATTATTACGGTATTTTATGCATAGTCTGAATCTTCATGTTAAATTTAACATGAGTGGAAATGGAAATAAATATGTTGCCTTGTCTTTGAAATAGACTTACGTTGTTAGATTATTTCTTAGATTTCTTTACTCAAGGTTAAGCAATTCTAACCCCTTAGTTTTCATTCTAGATCTGATAATACTAGTTTTTAAAATCAACTCTGAAAAATTTCCCAGAGCTTTCTGAGTCCCGAGCTGTGGAACCTAGAATGCCTTAAGGTACTGTGCTGTCAGATGCCCTGTTAATGTATGGTGCTGTGTAGAAGAAACACTCTTGACTGCACTGAGGTAGATTCTGAGGACATCTGTGGCCTTGGGAAGATGTTTATGCACTTTAGACTTTGAAGATTGCTTAGATAATTTTTATAAGGAAATGTCAAGTATTTTTGGTACTGAAGGGAAAAAAAAGGTTTGATTTAAACACAGAAGCAACTTATATTTGGCTTCCAAGTTTAAGAATTTGCATTCGTAAAGGGAAAGAGTCTAACTGAAGTGGACCACCTACATAATAGTCTTTATATATTTTCTCATGATAAGTTAGTTTAGTGCTGTATGACAGTTTTGTTTCCTTTTTCTTCTTCAAGGAGGGTTAAATAGTTCATTCATGTCTAAAGCCAAGGCTATTTGACATACTCTTACCTTTTAAATTAGAAGTAAAAAGGAAGTTTTAAATAGAATTCAGGTTAAGTGTGGAAGTTTTCCTGGGATTTTGGAAGATAGTTTTAGCAGAAGTATCCTCCATCTTCTCTGAAAATCTGAGGAATTTTATTACACTGTTCTCTGTCAGAGGTCGTAAATATTACACATATAATAATGTGATAAAATAGGTTAGGAAACCTTTTGGTTAAAAGTGTTAAAAGTGCAATACATATCTTAAAGAAGTAGAGCTAAATATTAATTCTGTATTTTGGTGGAATGTAGAATAAGTTTATAAACTCAAACCTATAACTCCGATTATGATTTCTGTCAAACCAGAAAGCTCGACTCTGGGAACATTGATTATCCATGAACCTTGAGTGGACATTTCCTCACTAGTTCAGCCACCTGGGGAAACGTACCAGATATTGTCTCTGAGGCAGTGACACATTAAATTCCTGATATGTAGTTTAACTACAAGAAAGGAAAGAAAATTTAGTAGTTTATTTTAACATTTAAGCAAAAATGCTGACTTAATGTTTTTGTGGAAAGTTAAAAAGGAGGATGGGGATATCATTGATGCTGTATTAGGTTTGATTGGTAAATGTAAGTTAGAGAGAAAAAGAGCAGACATAACACTTTGCACATTTGGAATTCTCATCAGTTTTCCGACATTAAAACAAATGGAAAGAAATTGAGAAAAAAAATTTAAATCAAGTAATTCCACATTTTCTAGAGCAACAGTTCTCAACCTGTGGGTCGCGACCCCTTTGGGGTCAAACGACCCTTTCACAGGGGTCACCTAAGACCATCGGAAAACACATATCAGATACTTACATTATGATTCATAACAGTAGCAACATTACAGTTATGAAGTAGCAACGAAAATAATTTAATGGGGGTCACCACACCATGAAGAACTTTATTAAAGGGTCATGGCATTAGGAAGGTTGAGAACCGCTGTTCTAGAGGTTTAGAATTTGCAAAGATTTATACTATGAGATAAGAAAGGTGGTCATTGTCTTTCATTTTATAGATAAAAATGGTCTCTGAGAGGTTGTAACTTGCCTAAGGGTACTTAGCTAGTAAGTGGTGACACTTTAAGTTTTCTGAGACTAAGTTAAGTGGAATTTTCACTATATTCTTATATAACTTCTTAAAAATGAAAAATTAGTCTTCAGGCTAAGAAATATTTAATATTGGTGGCTGATTCAGATTTATCAGTACACCAAAATGTTAACTTACTATTAATGGCATCTTATTGGCAGAGAGATGGTATCGAATTAGATATGATGCATAGAGGGAGCATGTTTATATTCGAGGCTTTGTACATGCTAATCACCTTTACTTCTGTTCTGAAGGATTTTTACCATTGTCTTTTATGAATTCCACCAGAGAGCCCTAGAGATAATGAAATACCTTGTTAGTAGTGCAAGATTATTAAAAATTCAAAGCAATCCCCCAAACACAATACCAGGCTAGAAATAATATATGTTTTTATAGTTTGGAGATCACTCACTATTATCAAAATGTGTTTTCTGAAATGTGTTTAGCAAGGGAAAACTTGATGGAAGAAGAAAAAGCTTGTCTCAGAAAAATACAAGTAGTTACAGGCTAGAAATAAAAATGAATAGTTAATCAATTACCAAATGTATGTTGTGTATCTACTGGATATAATATGCTAGTAAAAATAGATACAGAAAGTAGTATTTTTTTTCCAGGCTCTAATTCATTGACATCTGCATGCTTCTGTTAATGCAACAGTTAAAAATTCAGTTCAAATTTTATGCCCTTTGATAAAATAGTTTCCTACTCAGTAAGAAAGAATGGATTCATAATTAGATTGATTTGTTCCATCTTTACTGCCCTGAGTTACAATCTCCAAGATTTATCAGTTGCTCTATTTTTTTATTTTTCTATGTTAATAATGGAATTAATTCTACTTGCTGAATAAGGTATTTAGATTATAGAGAGAAAATTTGTAATATTAAATCAGTATTAGAGAGTGGTGTTAAAAAACTTCACGTAAACTTGTAAGGTGTTATTTTTCTGGTTTTAAACATACGTATCAGTAGTTATCAATGAGAGGTGGATGGATAACTTTGCCCTTTGGGACATTTGGCAATAACTGGAGAAATTTTTGTTGTTAGGACTTAAAGGGGGGCTGCTACTGGTGCCTATATTGGGTAGTGCACAAGACAGCCCCCACAACAAATAATTACCAGGCCCAAAATGTCAGTAGTACTGAGGTTGAGACCCTAAAATATGTTGCATATACAATGGCTCTCTGGAAAGTATCTAGACATGTCACAGGAAAAATAAGAAGCATTCATGGCTGGATTTATTTCAAGACAGCCGTTGTAACTTTAAACATCCCTTAAATTGTTATATTCAAGTCCCTTAATAAAGTTTCTGTTAGATTTTCTAACAAAATACAGATTTAAACTTTAGCTTTTTTAAACCAATAATATGTTATATATGTTAGCTTACTTCAGTGTTCTATTAAAACATTGTTTTTAAAATTTTAAATAAGTTACCTACAGCAGTTTTGTAAATGCATTTCTCTTTCAAGCCTGTGACCAGCTCTTTCCCCCTTTCAAGTGAGTGCCCTCTACTGGTCAACTTTCTTGGTTTTTTATAATAGTAGAATACATACTAAGTATGGATATTTTTATTTAAATTGTGGGTATATCAATTTATAAATATAAAAGTTTTATTTGAAAGTTTTATAGAAGTTTTAAAAATTTTAAAGTGGGTTTACTCTGCTAATATTAACATTATGGTGTGGACTCGTTAGTCCTAAGTAATTAAATATGTGATGAATATTTTTAAGAAAGGAAATGTGGTAGTGTAAGAAAAATATAGAGTGGATCCATTGTTGTTAACATTGATTGAGGTTATTCTGTTTGAGCGAATCAAAAGCAGCACTGTGGCTCCGAAATTCTTTACCTGTACAGAGGAGGTATGTTACAGAGTTAAAAGCTTAGTGATGTGTTATATGGGGTGTTAGGAAGGGTCTATTCAAAAGTGGCAAATTTTGACAGTTCACATTTGGTAGGTTTTTATAGGACTGTAGAATAGTTGTGAGCACCTGATTTTTAGAATAAACTAGCACAAAATTCAAGTACTGTATTTAGGTCAATTTAAGAATAAGTATTTACTTAATAATAATAATGATTTATTTAGACCTGAATATTAAAAATTATTGGACAGTGTTTTATTCTAACTTGGGTTTTTAAAATACAAAGCTTTATAAACATACAAATAAAATTTGGTAATGGAAATAAATAAAAAGAAGAAAATGTTATGGTTTGGCATCTCTTAAGATTCTGATTTTAACAATACAGTTAATCCCTTAATTCCATAAATATTATTCAGTGCCTGCTCTGTATCATGCTGTCTTCCTAGGGGTTGGAGGTACATTGAGGAGCAAAAGGGACCAAATTACTGCCTTCATGGAGCTTATTAGTCTTCAGTGTATTTTGAAGAGCAGTTAGAAGTGACTCTAATTATTTATGACTTAATTTAGAGGCTTTATGCTTTAGGAGGGCAGTTGATTTCTTCTCTTGACTGTATTATCTCATAGTGCCTAGATTTACTGTGATCTTAAGTAATAAAATTAGTAGAAATAGTAAAAATAAAATATTTGAGAGGATTAAGTAGGGAAACAATGATCACCTTAGGTAATTTTTCAACTTTTTATTAAAAAAATTTAAACTTATGGAAAAGTGATAAAAAGTAGTGTAATGAATACCGGTTACCCTGAAACTAGACATCTCAGCTTCCTCTCTATATGTATATATGCATGTGTGTGTGTGTGTGTGTGTGTGTGTGTGTATGTATGTATGTATATATATATATATATATATATATATATATATAGCATACATGTATGTTCTTGGATGCCTATTGTTTATTTTTGCTGAAGTATTTGAGAAGTAGCATATATTATGACCCTTTACTTCTAATTTCTGTCTTCTTACACAGGGATCTGTAAGCTATGGCCTGATTTCTTGCCAAATCCAGCCTGCTGTCTCTTTTTGTAAAGTTTTATTGGAGCACAGCCATGCTCCTCTGTTGACATGTTGTCTATGGCTGCTTTCACACTGCAGAGACAGAGCTGAGAGGTTGAACCAGAGCCCAGTTACTATCTGGCCCTATTCTAACAAGAGCATTTCCTTGTATAAATACAATGCAATTTAGGAAATTAAACATTGCTATAATACTTATCTAATACATAGTCTATAATCAAATTTTGTCAGTTTCCACAATGTCCTTTTAGCAATTCCTTTTTTCCCCCCCACCGATCCAGGATCAAAAAATCAGTTGTCATGTCTTAAAGTCTCTCTTAATCTGTAATAGTTTGTCAACTTTTCTTAGTCATTCATGACAATGATATTTTCTGAAAATGCAGGCCAGTTTTGTCCCCTTGTTTAGTTTTGTCTGATTGTTTCCTTATGATCAGATTCAGTGTAAATAGTTTTGGCAGGGATACCACATAAAGGTGGTTATGTCCTCCTCTGTGCATCACTTTAGTAGGCACATGATGCTGTTTTGTCCCATTATTAATGTTAACATTGATTATTTGGTTAAGGTACTGTCTATCTGTTTTCTCTCCGTAAAGCTCTCTTCAGTCTCTTATAATTAATATGTACTCTATGGGGAGAGAGTTTGAGACTATAAATATCCTGTTCTCTGGCATATTTGCACCCAATGGGATGTAGCATCCATTGCTGATTCTCACCAGGATAAATTGCTACCACAGTGGTTGTGAAATGGTAAAAATTCTGTCATTACTTCTACACTTACTAGTTGACATGTGCCGTAAATAAGGGCTCTTTCTTTTCTCTTCCGTCTGCCTGTTTGTCTGGTTGGTTTGTCTTACTTGTATCAGATGGACTCATGGATTTCTTTCTTCTTCAATGTGTTAAAGTCTGTTACTGTAATTATTGGTATTGATTCTTAAATTTGTTTCGATACAGCCAGTGGAATCCCTTTCAGACTGATCTCTTTATCCTTTTGACAGGTCCCCATCTGCTTTTGATCTCTTACTTACTTTTTGGTACAGTGTGTTCCATGTGTCCCCACCCTGGATTCAGCCATTTGTCTAAAGAACCCTAATTCTTTTTAGTGGGTAATGGTTTTTAGAAATAACCTGGATGTTAGGTATGTTTATTACTATTGGAGTGTCACTGCTTTTAGACCTTTTCAGTGGATAGAGCTAAGAAATTTATTTTAAAATCATGAGTTCATTCTTCCTCACCTCCCTCCATCTGTGTTCTCCCATGGTGAGAACCCTGGTTCTACTTTGTATAAATTTTAATATTAAACATTAGGCAACATTGAAATAAAAATGATAACATCAGTCTTAGATCCTGGTTTTTGCAGTATTTTTTAAGTAACACAGATTGAGTGAATTAACATTAGGTTAGTTTTTTATTGTGGAATTGGGATTATTTTTCTCCATTGAGAAAAGTAGGGTTCCTTTTCATTTTCAAAATATTCTTAAACCATTTAGGAAAACATTGAGGAAAAGATTGAGCTATTTGTCTATAGAAAAAAAGAAACATTAAAGTGGGAAAAGGTGGGGCTAAGGCTATAAATAGTCAACCTATTCACCAAAAAAATAATAAAATAAATTACATGTAAAAAGATACTTTATTAATATAGAAATGCAAGTTCAAACAAATAAAAATTTTTACTTTTATAGTGGCTAAGATCAGGATGATAACAGCTCTGGGAAAGGTATGGAGAAATGTGTGCTACTCTTTATGCTGTAAGTGGGAGTATACCTTTTGCTACAAACTTTCTGGAAGTCAGTTTGGCAATATGTATCAGAATGTAAGCTGCATGTCCACTTCAAGGTCAATGCCACTTCTAAGAATTTATCCCAAGGATTCAGTTGGGTAAGTGTTAAAATGTATATACAGAAATGTTTATAACAGTGTTTACGATTTTTAAAATGGAAATAATCTACATGTCTACCAATAGGGAATGAGTAAAGTAATTTCCGTATGGCATATCAATACAAATAATTTTATACATTTGGCGAAAAGGACTAGGTACATCTATACGTATTGACATTGCAAAATGTTCATTATGTAGTTAAAGGTACGTCATAATAGCACATTGTGTAGAGTATGATTCCATTTATCTAAAAACACTGTGAATATGAACATAAAATATCATAGGACATGTGTCAAACTTTCATTCTCATTTGGTTTTTTAAAATGAGCATATGAGGCCTGACAGTTAAATTCATGAACTTGGCCACCATGCACTTATGTTAGCAGCACTGTACAGACAACTCAGTAAGGTTTCATAACCTTGGTATGTCTGTGTCTCACAGCTATGTTTATGTCGACATGTGGCTGTGTCTTGCTGAGTGGTGTTCATTATTGTTAATGCATGTTTTTGTATGGCAGCTGGAATTAGAGCAATGAACAAACATCACATTTCTTGTTAAACTTGGCAAGAGTGGAAGTGAAATCAGGGACATGTTAGTCCAAGTTTATGGGGACAATGCCATGAAGAAAACAGCAGTGTATAAAATGGATTAAATTTTATCTGAGGGGTGAGAAAGCATCACTGTGAAGAGAGGTCAGGGCCGTCAGTAAGGAGAACTGACAAAAACATTGCAAAAATTTGTTTAATTGTGCATCAAAATTGTCATCTGAGTATGAGAAGCACAGCAGATCAAGTAAACATCAATAGAGAAACGAAAATCTTAAGTGGAAATCTTGGCATGAGAAAGGTGTGTGCAGAAATGGTCCCAAAGGAGCTCACCAGTGAACAAAAAGCAAAGGAGAGTCGAAGTTTGCCAGGACCTTTTGGAGAGGCAAGACGATGTTTTGGACTGTATTATCACTGATGATGAAACATGGTTGTACCAATATGACCCTGAAACAAAGCATCAAAGTGCAAAGTGGAAGTAGGCCAGTTCACAACCAAAAAAATTTCATCAGTCCAAATCAAGAGTCAAAACGATGTTGCTAACCTTTTGTACATTATGAATTTGTACCATCTGTACAGTCAGCCACCTTTACTCTTTGGAAGCTATAAAGGCTGTGTGAAAAGTTAGATGAAAACAACCTGAACTTTTTGCAACAACTTACGGCTCTTGCATCACAACAGTGCACCAGCTCACACGGCACTGTCTGTGAGGGAGCTTTTAGCCAGCACACAAATAACTGTATGGGAACACCCTCCCTACTCACCTGATTTGGCCCCCAATGACTTTTCTTTACCTGAAAACAAAAGAAATATTGAAAGGAAGACATTTTGATGACATTCAGGACATCAGGACAATGACAGCTCTGATGGCTATCCCAGAAAAAGTTCCTGAATTGCTTTGAAGGGTAAACTAGGTGCTGGCATTGTTGCATAGCTTCCCAAGGGGAGTACTTCGAAGGTGACTGTAGTGATATTCAGCAGTGAGGTATGTAGCACTTTTTCTAGGATGAGTTTGCAAACTTAATTGTCAGACCTTATATATTAAACTTGTGCTTATTTGGATAAGACAGTTTTTATAGTGTTTGCAACATTGAATTGGTGCATTCCTTTATTCAGCAGACAGTACTGATTATCTGCTGTGTTCAAGACTTATGTATAGGATATATAATAGTGTGAGTTAAATATGTGAGCCCAACCATAATGTACAGCCTAGTAGGGGATACAGTCTTGAACAATTATACAAATAAATACATAGTTGCACATTTATAATACATGCTCTGAAGGAAACGGATGCTGAGGAATGAGAGTAATAAGTCCTTTGGATTTTATTTTTAAGAATGAAGGGGGTTCCCTGGTGATGTAGTGGCTAGGCTTCGGCGCTCTCACTGCTGTGGCCTGGGTTTGAACCCCGCTCAGGGAACTAACCAAAAAAAAAAAAAAAAAAGGAATGAAGGGATGCTATTACATTAGAAGACTTTAAGCAGGCAAGTGACATTTAAAGCAAGTAACATTTAAAAATGATTTCTAGCTGCTCTGTGGAGAATACATCCTTTAAGCGTAACAAGAGGGATCCCTGCTAGGAAGAAGCTATGGGAGATTAATGAGACAAAGTATTTATCATGGACTAGGGTGATGGTGGTGGTGCTGGTGGGCTCTTAGATTTGGAGTATATGAGGGCTGTCCAGAAAGTATGCAGTCATGTTATATGAAAAATAGAGGCATTTGTGACGATTTTTCTAGAACGTAGATAAATGGTGTAAGACTGTGGGTCAGTATTAAATAGCTATGTAATTTTCCTTTGTAAGACATTTTAGGATGCCGTGTTAGTCTATGTGTGTTGTAACTGTTACTTAAAAGAAATAAACCATTACTTCCTTAGCATCTTTTACCAGAAGTATTACTATGTCAAGGCTATGAACATTTGTATGGTTCTTGAGAAATACTATAATTGCTTTCAAAAGGATTGTGCCTCTTTATTGTATCATTAGAAATGTTTGAGTTCTATCTGCAATTAACTTTGCTGGCATGTTATATATTTCACTTAGAAAAGATTTTTACTACATCACTAAATAAAACAATGATACTTTAGCTACAAGTGGGGAAAAATATATGGAATACTTTCCTTCATTTAATATTTTATTACATTGAGTTAAAGTGGCTTTATTTTATCCTGGTCTCCAAAGGATGTTAATAACTTACGGACCTGAATTAAAAGTTTATTCTACTTGAAAGGCTGGAAATAATACTAATTAGAAATGTTGTTTTGATCTTTTTTTTGACCATTCTTAACTAGTTTCATAATTGGTTGGGCTTTGATAACCTATACTTTGATTTAAGAGTGGTGTTTTTTCTTTTTAAGTATACGAGGAGTAAATAATACAAGGTTGGACAATTAATTTTGCAAACTCATTATAGAAAAAGGTGCTACATATCTCATTGCTGAATATCACTAGTCACCTTCAAAGTACTCCCCTTAGGAAGCTATGCCCCAATACCAAGCACCTAGTCCACCCTTCAAAGCAATTTTAGAATTCTTTTTCTGGAATGGCCATCAGAGTTGTCATTGTAACCTTGCCAGGTTGTGACATCTTAACTGAGTTGTTTGTACAGTGCATGGTGGCAAGTTTACAAAATTGTCATATTTTGGGTACAACAACAGCTTTGATGGCCATGCTAGAAAAAGAGTTCCAAAATTGCTTTGAAGAGTGGACTAGGTGCTGGTGTTGGTGCATAGCTTCCCAACGGGAGTACTTAGAAGGTGACCGTAGTGACATTCAGCAATGAGGTATGTAGCACTTTTTCTAGGATGAGTTCGCAAAATTAATTATCCAGCCTCATGTGTGTTGATAATACTTCAGATTTGTGGAAAGGTATTTTATTAGCAAAGAACAGAGTTGGCAAACTTCTCTGTAAAGGGGCATGTGAGTCTTTGTCATACAATTTTTGTTTAGTCTTTAAACTACTTTCCATTTGCTCCGAGAATGTTAGCTGGCTGCTTTTGCACCTGCAGCATTTACCCAGAGATAACCTGTGGATCATAGTCCTTAACCTTACACCCAAAGTTTGCCCTGAACTACCTCGCTTTTATTATTACTTTCACATTGCTCTAGTATATCAGTAGTCTTGAAACAAATGACATCGTTTTATTTATAGCATTCTGTTTGTAGTAGTGGTACCTTCATTTACAAAATGTAGTAATTCTGTCACTGAAAATGTCAAATCCTAGAAAACGTACCATTCTTACACGTGAAAAAAATTAATTAAATACTGATCATCATACACATTTCTGTTACATTAGGATTAGAGACAAGTTCTGTTTAGAAATAACTCCAAGAACTGTTTTTTATATTTTATTTTCACAGTGAAAACCAGTCAGATTTGTTTCAGCCTCAGAGAGTGTGTTTATGTAAAATTAAATGATCGTGGTAGCGAGTTGCACTTTCTTTGCTAAAGGGGAAGTGGGTTAAACAACCTTTTGAAAACGTAAAAACTATTCTTAGCTCATGGGCCATACAAAAACAGGTGGGGAGGATTTGGCCTGTGAGCAGTAGTTTGCTGAATCCTTATTTAGCCTCTAATCTTGGGAAAGATTCCACATTGAAGACTGAATTTTTTCTACTTCCATAGTAGAATTTTTTCATAATGGCTAACCTCAAGTTGGAACAAAATCTTTAGTATTTATATATCATTTTTGTTGTACTTTCTGTTCTGTCATCAAACCTGTCACTTCTTTCCAGATCATATTTTGCCTTGTAACCCTTTTGTTCTGAAATTTTTACCAGGTTGCACTGCCTTTTTATATAGCTCAGTGACATTGTGTTTCTAAGGATGACTAGTTAAGAGGAACTTTGGAAGTACTGATGTTTTAAAACTACATCTATTATTTCTAATCAGCAGGTTCTACTCATTGTTTATAAGTAGGTTATAAATTACGTTTTTCAATAACAGTGATGCAGAATGTGGCTGTTACTATTTTTAGGGTTTAGAAGGAAAAAGAAAATAGGAATGAGATACATCGGTGAATAGGGACCACTTTCCCAATTTCTCAGCCCTTTTAATAGAGTATTATTCATCATGGAAACGTGTTACGAAATACATGCAGAAAGAAATACAAAATATTCGAAAATTTGGTAAATGAGACTTACTCAAGGTACATCTTGGAGGCATTATATGTGAGAACATGGCAAGTAATCCCCCACCCCCCACACCTTAGGTATAGACTTGTGTGGCTCCAGAAACTATAGTTTTTAATTTTATTGTTGGTAGTATATTTTATCTTTAAAGACCAAGGAAACTATTAACTATAAGGTTAACTTAGGTTAGTATTAATAATTGAAGAATGTGAGGTGACAGCAACAGGTAAGGAAAAGTCTTTGGTCTGAGCCACACCTGGGAAATGAATGGATGGACTCTTTGCTCTCAGTTCCTGCTCTTCCTTTTTTCTTCAAAAACACTGGTTTTCAATTTATAATATACAAAAGGTCTTTCATGTAGTTAATTAAGGGAATAGGCTAAAATAATAAAATGTCAACCAAATGTTCAAATTTTTAGTAAAGAGCTTCTTGCTTGGAAAAGAAATACCTGTCCTTTTTTTCTGGCTGGTAAAATAATTAATTTTTATTATCAATAGTTTTGAAAATACCATTTACTTTAAAAGTATGAGAGCATAGTCTAATATGGTAGTCTTTCATACTTAAAAATTAAAAGCCAAAAAAAGGAATATATTTAACATAGCATCTAGTACCAAAAAAAAGATAAGATAAATTATTTCTTAAATTATCTGTCGTATTTGTTCACATTTTGATGTAATACCATCAGTTTTTAAATATATGTACAGATATATTTATACAATTATATACATATGTTTTAGCAGGATGATGCTACATATATTATTGTATTCTGTAAATCCTTAAAAATATTTTATCAAAAACATGATTTTTAATAACTATTCTCTTTTTTAATGAAGGAATGGTCTGTAAAGGAATTCATGAACTACTTTGTGTGACAGCTCACACCTGGAACAATAAGAAACAGTGCCCATGGCTTTATGCTTTATACCCATCATCAGCCCTCTCTCTTATTCTATGAGTTCACATTCCATCATTCCTTTTTCCTTATTTTTTGAGGCCTGTTTTGGTAGAGTGTGTATGAAATCTTTTAGGCACAAGAATTGATAGAAAGTCAGATGAAAATCAGATTTTTATTTTAAGATTCCATTACTTATATACTCTTTGCCTTTACTCAGTCTTAAGAGTTGCAGAGGTTCTTTTAGATTTCCATCTCTTTCTCCTTTCCCTCTCACCTTATTAATACAGGGCCCACTGAATTTGCAGATAAAACAGTGGTGCTCTTGAGAGTTACTATAGTATCAATCTGGCTGTGAGATATTATTGTTCCCAGGACTACAGAAACGGATACTGAGCATAATGACCATTCTCTTATGTGTTCCTTTGACTGTGAGTAAAGTAGATGCATGACAATTATTTGTAAGTTGATTTTTCTTGCCATCTAAATCATCCTGAATGAGTTGATAGAGCTATCCCATTTTTGTAATATCTTCTTTTATAAGGATTTAGGTCTTCTGATACTGTGAATACTTACATTGTTGAAGCTCTGTATAACACCTTTTTTTAAACATTTTTAAAATTGTAGTTAAGATATATGTAACATAAAATTTACCATTGCAGCCATTTTTAACTGTACAATTCAGTGGCATTAAGTAAATTCACAGTGTTAGGCAATCATTAGTTCTATTTTCAGAACATTTTCATCATCGCAGACTGAAACTATGCCCATTAAACAATAACTCTCCAACCCTTTTGCCCCCAACCCCACATATAACCTCTATTCTACTTTTTATCTCTGCAACTTCACCTATGTTAGGTACCTCATATAAGTGGAATCATGTCTGGCTTATGTCATAGACTGTAATGTTTTCCAGGTTCATTCGTATTGTAGTATGTATCAGAATTTCAGTCTTTTTATGGCTGAATAATATTCCACTGTGCACATATACTACATTTTGTTCATCCACTCATTTGTTAATAAACACTTGGTTGTTCCTGTTTTTTGGCTATTGTAAGTAATGCTGCTGTGACATTGGCATACAAGTATCTGTTTGAGTCCCTGCTTTCAGTTCTTCTGGTTATATGCCTAGGATTGGAATTGCTGGATCATATGGTAAGGTAATGCAATTTTTAACTTTTTGAGGAACTGCCAAATTGTTTTCCACAATGGCTGTACCATTTTACATTCCCACCAGCAATGGATTAGGATTCTAGTTTTTCCACATCCTTGCTAACACTTGTGATTTACCTTTATTTTGTTTGTGTGTTTTTTTAATTTTAATTTTTTTTATTATTTTAAAATATTTTAAAATTGTAGTTGACATTCATATTATTTCATATTAGTTTCATGTATACAGCATAATGATTAGACATTTGTATATATGAAGTACTTCCCCCTGATAAGTCTAGTACCCACCTGGCACAATATATATAGTTATTAACAGTATTATTGACTATATTCCCATACTGGGCTTTGTATCCCTGTGACTGTTTTGTCACCATCAATCAATTTGTACTTCTTAATCCTTTCACCTTTTTCACCTAGCCCCTGAAACTCCCTCCCATCTGGTAACCATCAGTTCTCTGTATCTGAGTCTATTTCTTTGTTGTTGTTGATGTTGTTATTTATATTGTTCTTTAAATTCCACATCTTAATAGCGTGAAGCGGTAGCTCATAGTGGTTTGATTTGCATTTCCCTCATGATGGGTTGAACACCTTCTCATGTGCATATTGGCTATTTGTATATCTTTGCAGAAATGTCTAGTCAAGTCATTTGCCCAGCTTTGGATTGGGTTCCTTTTGAGTTGTGTCTGCCACCATTTTTAAAGGAAAAAGTACACCATAATAACCTAGACTGTTTCTCCCTCCTCAGGATTCCTACAGGAAACAAGTAGTAATTGATGGAGAGACCTGTCTCTTGGACATTCTCGACACAGCAGGTCAAGAGGAGTACAGTGCAATGAGGGACCAGTACATGAGGACTGGGGAGGGCTTTCTTTGCGTATTTGCCATAAATAATACTAAGTCATTTGAAGATATTCACCATTATAGGTGGGTTTAAATTGAATATAAGAAATTTACATTGAGGGATAATTGTATCTTCCATTTTTGAGCCTTTGCTAACCACTGTGCAGAAATTATCTGATTTAATTTTAAAATAATTATGATGTAGGTAATACCCTTGTTCTACTGATTGAGTTTTTTTGGGTTAGAGACGTTGGGTCACTTGTCCCAGATTGCACATAGGGGTGATGCTGGGATTGGAACTCCAAAACCTGTACTGGTAACCATCTACATTAGGAAAGGAAGGCTTTAAGCTTGAGTCATCATAAAACTGAAAACCAACAAAACTATCAAAAGGTAATTGAGGTGATGCCACCCAAATAGCCTTAAACATAATCTAATATATGTAGTTAATATGTCTTGGAAGTGGTTAGTAGATGCTTAAGAAAAAGAACCACAAGTCTGAAGTTGTCAAAGATTGAAGTATTAGAACATTCAGAGTTTTTAATGAAGTTGACAAGGCTGTCTGAAACTACTTTTATTAAAATAATTATGATTATGTATAGTTTATGTTCTGTTTCTTGGAGAGTTTACAGTTTTCAAAAAAACTGCACATTAAGCAAATAACACATTTCATCGGCCATGGTCATTTCTTACAGCATGTTTTCTCTCTAATAGTCTAGAAAAAGAAACTTGGGTAAGTGATACTTTTGTAGAATAGTAAATAGGTGTAAATATGTTAACTTACCCAAGTTTACCAAGGTAATACTTAGAGGAACTGGGAATTGGAACCAGTTCTGACTCCATTGTCTACTGGCTTTTTATTCCATTCTGCATCTTTGAAATTCACTAAAAATTTTGAAGGCATATAATTTTATCTCAGATTTAGAGTTTATGCATATCTTATTGGAAAATAATCAATATGTAGAAGGACTTTTACAGAATAAAATGGTAATGTCAGTGTTGTCCACATAGAAATTAAAATCCTTCTACTTGGCACTCTTTCGAGAAAGGAATGTGAAAATTATGTTAATATTGTGATTCTTATTTTTATAAAAACATTTTAAATTCTGTACATGTACATTTAACAACATCTATAACATTTGTTTCTAAGATTATAATTTTTAAATTAGGCATAGTACTTTTTGGACCTAGAATTTTTTAATATTTTCTTGTATCATGTGACCTACCTGTATATGAACCTATTAGATTGTAGTTTTAGTATATTTTTTAAGAGCCTTAGGAGTTTGAAAATATAGGAATTGCCTATTTAAGATGGAGAAAAAAATAACAGGAAGGAGAAGCAAGGAAAGTTTGGTGTAGTATTATATTCAGTCATATTTTACAAGATATTCAGTCATAAGACAAAGTTGTGTACAATTTTTGAAATATTTTTGTGTTACTAATACCTCTGCTATAACTTTTTTTTTCCTCCCCAGAGAACAAATAAAAAGAGTTAAAGACTCTGAAGATGTACCCATGGTCCTAGTAGGAAATAAATGTGATTTGCCTTCTAGAACAGTAGACACAAAACAGGCTCAGGACTTAGCAAGAAGTTACGGAATTCCTTTTATTGAAACATCAGCAAAGACAAGACAGGTAAGTAAAATTGTAGCAAATACAAATCTCTGCCAACTGTATCAAGTGATTTTAATCATTAATCACAATTTATTAATATATATTCTTTTATAATAACATCATTTGAGGGCAGAAGGGCAAGAACATTAATAAATGTATATACCTCAGAGCATAACTAGTATAGTAGTCAGTGTAGTTTATCAGTTTTTCTTTCCATTATACTAAATAGGAAGTAAAGCAGTGTTTATTTGGAAAATGTTCTCTTATGAATGTGAGAGGTCAGCGCTTCTTAACCCAGTGTCCATGGTATTACTTTTGGCTTTGGTTTGTTTTCACATTCAACATTCTCCATCACATCTTACATTCAGGATTTAAGAAATGTGGGAATATTTCTTATTCTTTTTCTTTTTTTTTTTTCTTTTATATTTATAAAGTGAAAGAACAAGGGAGCAAATATTTACTTTCCTATTTTAGAAGTGTTTTTAACATTATTATGTCATATGTCTCTAGATTAAATTTTGTTATATTTCAAGGATTTTTAAGGATATATTTATTTTTGGAGACAGTTTCCATTAAAGCAAGAGAGTATTTAGAAAGTAAATAGAAATTCTCAGTTATTCATTTACTGTGTTGTTCTGACAAAAATGAATGCCAGGTTGACCCTGAATTTTCTTTTAAAAATTACCTACATTTTAAAAATAACTTTTCTTTAGGTGAAATAAAATAATTTTAGGTGATACTGTCTAACCTAGTTGCATGAAATAAGAGTTTAATATAGAAAAAAAATCCTAGAAAGGAATATAAAGGATATTATGGAATGTAACTGTCATATTAAGAAATTGATCAGTTTATGTTCTGTACAAGATAAATGTTTGAGACTTTGGTTATACATACATGTGAGTCCAAAAAACTAATGCTAGCCGTTAAGAAAATTGATGAACTCGTTACAAGTTTAAACTTAGAAAACCAGGCTTTCTAGAACATTCATTGAATTTTGTAAAGGGGGTAAAATTTAAAAGTAAACCATCATTAAGCTAGTGCATATGTCTGCTTTCCTAGTGCAAAGGTCCTGCTTCCTAATTGTATAAGTATGGTACACAGTGAAAAAAGAATGAATTCTATTTTAAAGTCTTTTTTTGGGATTAAAAGCTGAATTTCTATAGTTCATATTATAAATATGTCATTCTAAAAATCTGATTTATAGGGTAAAGAAAGATTTTATATACAGCATTTAATTTAGGAATTAAGCTTTCATTTAAATCCACTCCCAGGTCCCACAGAGTAGGAAGACAAACATTTAGTTTTTTGTCTTTTTTACTGGTCTTCTTTACCAGATTCCATTTCCTTAGAGAGGAGGTACTCAGAAAACATAATTATAATATTTATAATTTTCTCCCAATATTTTCTTATGAAGATTTTTTCAATATAAAATTGAAGGAATTTTATTAAAAACATTTACAAACCTACTATCTAGATTATGCCATTAACATTTTATTAACTTGCATCATTTGTACCTTTTAAAAGATACTTTTTAAAGTAGTTAACATTTTCGTTTACAATTTTATAAAGAAAAAGCCTAAGAGACTTTGCCTAATGTTGTAAAGGACTGTAAATAGAGCAGAGCTTCTCATACTTTAATATGCATATGAATGAATGGGCTTCGTATTCAAATCCAGATTCTAATTCAGTGGCTTCAGATTGGGACCTGTGCTTCTGCACTTCTAACAGTCTCTCAAGTAATGCTAATTTTGGGACAGGGGCCACAGTTGGACTAGAAAAACAGTAAAGGACAGTAAAAGAAGTCTTGTTTTCTCACAGTGTTGCCCTCCTCTTCTCATTTGATAAGAGCCTTAAAATAGCTCTATCTTCTTTCCTTGGTCTTTGGTTACTATCTCAGAAGTACTTGTTGATTCTTAGTGTTTGACATTAATGCTTTAATATACCACAGCATTTTTAGGATTTACACTGTTTTTGTGGGGAGAAGTGGGCAAGGTATATGTAGTATGTATGATATGGAAGTGGATTAACTTAAAATTTGCTTTGTAGACATTTATGTGAATCATTTAATTAAAATATAGAGTGATATAAAGGAATACTTTCTTACCCTTCTTGTGCTCACCTTTTCTTATATTTATATCTTGCTTTGATATCTTTATGTAATTTATGTTGCTAAACTATAACTTAAGATACTTAGTTTCTGCTTTGTGATTTCTTTTATTACATGGGCTTGATTTGCCTTTTAAAAGTTTATTCATCTTTCTCTGTTGAAATTAATTTGATTATTTGCATGCTTTGGAAGATGTTAAAGAGCTATTCCAAGTACTAATTGTGGAGATTATAAAATGAAATATGTAAATTTTCATAAATTTTACATCACCAGTTTTTATGAAAATCTGAAGCCGTATTTTCTGTAGAGTATTTGTTTCACACTCTTAAGTTTTGGTCTTATGCATGAAACTAAAATACACAAAAAAGAATTATATTCTAGTAGGAACAGGACATCCACTTAGAATTTCTTACACATATAAGTCAGGCTGGCAGACATTTTCTGTTAAGGACCACATATTATTTTAAGCTTTTTTGAGTCACAGTCAGTATCAGTTGCATTTTTTTTCTTACAACCCTTTAAAAATGCAGAAATCATTCTTAGCTTATAGGCCATACAAAAAATAGGATGTGGCTGCATTTGGCCTTCTGATTGTAGTCCTGCTGCCTAGGTCTCTGAGGAACTGTATTGTTTGATTAGACACCAGAAGGTAGGGCAGACCTTTGACTTAAATTTTACAGGCTAATATTAGTAAATTTAAAGTAAAACTTATGTATTCTGTGCAAAGGAAATCGGGGTGGGGGGGAGGAAATTGACTCTAGTACTTTTTAAGATAAGGGTTGCAGAATATATATTTTACCAACTTTAAAAAGCCTACTATAAGGCTAGAATATAATGTATTATATTTTTTTAACAATCATTTTAGTCCACATCTGAAAGGCCAAAGTAATTTTTATTTTCGAGGTGGTGTGCTATATGTGGTCCCTATATCCCTGGTGTATAAAGACTTCTGTCTAGTTAACATGGCTCTAGGCAATTAGTAATCACCGGATTTTCCCGGCCTCTCTGGGTAGTGCATGGCAGTATGGCAAAGGCTGTTGAAACCACAACATTGATACCATGGTAATCAGCTGTGTGTTAACATCAAAAGTGAGGAGGTTCAGTGAAGTAGATGACAGAAGCAGAATTCTCATGTATCTGCTACTCTTGACTCAGCTTTTTTGCTTTCTGGAAGTCTCAATTTGAGCATAACGTGAAAATTAGCTTTATAAACTTTATAAAACGTTGAATGATTAATTTCCTGGTATTAGTTGTTAGCTTCTAGATACTTAAAATTTAATTATTAGAATATCTCCATTAAAGAAAGCTTCTGATCAAATTGTTTTAACAAAGCAAACCAAACAAAAAAAACCTATGTGCCATATTTCTGTTTAATAGTAGTTGAATTTGTGTATATGACATCAGTATTTTGAACTTTAGTTTTTTATGAGTTAAAAATAGAACAGTTACTGAGCACCTGCAATGTACCATACCTAGTCTCTTAATTAGTGGCATTACTGCATTTCCGTAATACCTAAGACAGGCCATAGTTTATCAAGATTTCTTGAGAAATTCAGCAGTGCAGAGTTGCTTTTTAGAATACATCTTGTTCCTCCCATTTTTCTCCTCCAAAAAGGCTAGTATTCTTGCACCTTGCTGTAATTAGGATATTTTAAGTGTTATTTCCTTGAAAGAGTTTGCAAGAAGTTTTGCAGATAATAAGCCATTCAACAGGACAAATACGTGTTTAAAATGAAATCTCTTAATGAAAATATTACAGGCACCAGGATAAAGAATGATGTTTGTTTGTTAACATTTCTTTCCTAGTATCGAGTGCTCTATTTCCTTCATTCACAAATAGGTTTTCAGATAGTAGCTGAGCTGAAAATACTGTCAAATCTCTTGATTTAAAAAACTTTACATGTATAATCAATCTTAATGCACTTTTGTTCCTATATATTTTCAATTGTCTTTAAATTTTAATAAGTGACATTTGGAAATGAGTGTATGTGGCAATAAGCCAGATTCTAAAGAATAAATCATTGAGTGCCAGTTAAGAGCTTAGTGACTAGCCATAATTGGGTATTAAGTATGTTTCAGCTATACTTTATCTTTAAAAATAACCTACAGATTTTGGAATATGAGTTGTTCTGTGTTAGTACCAGTGGTTTAAGGTACACACAAAGATAGACAATATTCTCTCTGTCAATATGACCTTAAAGTTAATTATCAAGAAATAAGGAGTATTTAAAGAAAATGTAGTAAATAATTGATTCTTTAAAATTTAATTTACATTTCCTCTTAATAAAAATAAATGAAAAAAAAGTCGCTCTGGAATAACTATTTCTCAGTGTTGTTAATTAACTTAGCCACTAAGGTCCTAATACTGAATTATCTTGGTGGTGGGCAGTAATCTCTTCTCTCTGCATTGCTGGAAACAAAAATCATATTCTGGTATTGGTGATGGGGATGTGCACACTTACAAAGTAGACATGTTCAAAATGATTTTAAAAAGAAGTGCAATCAAAATTTGTTTCTGCTAAATTAGTAGAGGACCATCTCATAGCATATTTTAGTACATCTACATTGACCTTGTAACTTTTTAAAAATAGGAATAAAAGTTTATATTCCTAAAAAATATGAGCTTTAACCTGGTTTGTTTTATCTATATATACACACACATATTTAAGTTTCTTGCATTGATTTTCAAATTGAAAGAAAATCATCTGGGAAAATTATCCTAAATGCTAGCTCATGATTTATATTTTACATGCATTACAAGTCATTTTAATGCCTTAAATTAACTTATTTAATAATGAGAATTTCTAATATATAATTTCTATCAAGGACTTATGAGTAAAAAATCCTCTTGAGAATTAATCATAAATGTAAAATGCTAAAAATTTTATATACACGTTACAAGTGTTACATAATTTAAAGTACCAGCATATTTAATGATTTCAGAAAATGGTTAGAAATTTTTATTTTGTAGTTAGCTTAGTCAGGTAGTTGATTAAATTGATTCCATTAAAAATGAGACAAATTTTCTTAGGCCATAGTGATTTTTATATTAGATAGCTGAATAGAAATATTAGTATAAGTCATTTGAGATGTTCATTTTAATATATAATCAACATATTATTTAAATGCCTACTTAACTGAAACTTAATTTTATGAATTTTAAATTAAATTTTACTTTAATGGTAGTAAATTACTAAACTCTACTGAAGCACTAGTATATTCTTGAGATTTATAAAAATTAATATGCCCCCAAAATTGAAGTGCATTTTTTCTTTTAATTATTATGAGCAATGGATGTGCAATGACTTCTGAATGCAAAAATTAGGCCTTAGCTGTCAACTTACTTCAGTTAATACTTAAACGGCCAAGTCCCTGCCTGATTGAATTTAAAACTACAAATCATACATTTGGTATGTATTAGCTTTTCAGGTGCTGGTCCATTTGATCACATTTGGTTCATAGAAAGACTGGTGTTACCAATCCCAAAGAGTTAAAATATTCCAATTCTCATCATGAGCAATTCATGCTTAAAATTTAAAAAAACAGATTAAGCTTAAAGTTAAATGTGCAATAAAATACACCAGCTTTCCTAAATACTTACATCTTTCTTTGAGAATGAACACAAATATTACATCTTTTATGTTAATTTGCACTCATACATAGATTAATATTTGTGTGCATTTCTCTTTTAGATATAAGCTTCTACTTTGGTGGTGTTTTCTGGATGAACTAGCTGACAGTTAACTTTGTCCCCTTTGGCTACTGCCTAATTTCTGGACGGGCAGACATTAAAACTTTTTTTATCTCTATATGGCCATATATGATTGTGTTTGTTGTCATAGCTTTCTTTCCATGGCTTTAAGTAAAAGAAATTCCTCTTTGTTTAGAGTATGTAAATGAGAATAGAAGGCAGGAGGCCAGTATAATGGGATACTTAAAAAATTATTTTCAAGATTTATAATGATACAAAATGCCTTGCTCTGTGTATTTTAAATAATTCATGATGTTTTCATATATCATGATAGACAGTTCTCATTTAGCATTTTTATTTAAGTAATGTAGTTAATCCACCCACAGAAGTCCCAATCTCAGCTCTACCTGTTGACCTTACAAATGAACTATAAACAGTATAGTAATTGAAGATAGAATTTGAGATCGCAGTCTCTTGACCTGACTCGATTTTGTGAGAGAGCGGGGGTGGTGGGGTGGTGGTTGTGGTGGTGGTGGTGGTGGTTTTGTGTGTGTGTGTGTGTGTGTGTGTGTGTGTGTGTGTGTGTGTGTTTTCCCCGTAAAAACAGTTACAGTCTCCTGTGTACCATTTTTCTCCTCACTCCCCATACAGGGTTGGAGTAGGAGGGATGGGGATCAGTGGTACATAAATCATTTATTTTCCCTAAGTCAAAGAAATAATTTAAATCTAACTTCAGTTTAGGTTTTGATTAATTCTGTGACAAGCAAACCAACCAAAGTGATTTCTTTAATTGATATACAGGTACTAATACATGCACTTAAATTTTCATAATCTTCCCTAATTGCTGATTAAAAATTTTTTAAAATTCTAATTCCATTACAAAACAAAACTGACTTTAAAGAACAAACCAGGATTTAAGCCGTATTTTAAAACTACAGCCCGTTTTATTCAAACAATCTGATATCTGTTTTAAAAAGAAATTCTCAAATAAAGCTCATAATTTCAAACTTCTTGCACATGGCTGTCCCAATAAATTACTAATATCAATGAAACAGACTTTAAAGAAGTTGTGTTTTACAATGCAGAGAGTGGAGGATGCTTTTTATACATTGGTGAGAGAGATTCGACAGTACAGATTGAAAAAAATCAGCAAAGAAGAAAAGACTCCTGGCTGTGTGAAAATTAATAAATGCATTGTAATGTAATCTGGTAAGTTCAGCATATTAATTTTGGCAGAAAGTTGATGTCTTTCAAAGGTAACAAAGAAGTACCATGTTAGAACTACCTAGGTGTCGATTCTGATTTTTGAAATATTAAATGATAAGAAAGAAGAAGAGGGTTGGCAGGGTAGGGCAGAGGTGAAAAAGGTGAAGGGAAATAAGGTAAAAAAAACAGTTATTAAAAACTTTTCAGAAAGAAATTTAAGTGAGAGAGAGAGAGTGTGTGTGTGTGTGTGTGTGTGTGTGTGTGTAGTGTCTTTTAAAACAACCTATAGTTTATTTCCATAATTAGTAATTTTTGTTTTTAATTTAAGGGTATTAATTATAATTGAGGTAGTTTTGATGGCTATAGACTGCTTTGCATTTGAGAAAAAATATGAGAAGCTCTGTAGAGTGGTGACATTAAATGGGCCAGAAGGTGGGAAAGGGCCACTCTTACACTATATTTTCCTTTTAGACATTCTAAAAGGACTTACTTGTTCTGCCTGTGTTCTCTAACTCAATGGGATCAATAGCACTTTTTAACCTAAAGAGAGAAGCCTGGGAGTTTTGGGATGACTTCTGCATCCTTCTTTTCACCCCATTTAGAGGCAACCACATGTTCCTATGATGTTATGTTCTAACTTTTACCATATTATTAGTTTAGGCCCCTTTTCATTTCTTGCTGGGACTGTTATAACATGGTCTTTGATTTACCTGTTGTAGCCTTCATTCACAGTGCAACCAGAGAGATATACTTAAAAGAAATACTCTTTTATCTTTAAATCAAGTCACGGACAATTGAATAAAATCTCATTTCATATCCTGTTATATATGGCTTGTCATACCTTCCTGCCACTCCAGCCATTGGCCTTATCTCTAAAAACTTCTTGTCTGAAAAGGTTTTTGTCCTTCTGTCAATGAACCCCATGTTTTTTCTTACTTTCTCTTGAATCTTGGCTGTTACTCTTATTTGGAATGCCAATATTCTTATCTCTTAGTTTTATTAATTAGCTAACACTCTTTCATTATTCTATAATCTCCTATTCTCTAAGAATCTTTCATTAAACCCTTAGACTGAGTATAATGCCCTTCCTGTATATTCCCTAGTAATGTTCTTAACTGTTACCTTTTACCATGTTAAATCGAAATAACCTCTTTTACGTTTGATTCATCTACAGTGAGTAGAATCTTAGCCAGATCATGTCTTTTTAATCTTTGCATGGCCATAGCTTAACGAGGTTCCTGGCACATGGTAGCTGTCCAGTTGGATATTTTAAGTGGAATTTCTCAATTTCCTTTCTAAACCTACCCATAGTTTGGTCTTGCTCAGAAAATAGTTCACTCAATAGATGACATAAAGTTCATGCCAAAGCTTAAGATTTTGATGTATACTGTTAGTAATATATGTATGTTCTATGAGACTGTTAAATAAAATTGTAGGACAACATTTATTGTGCTGATTAAACTATTAGTATTCTTTTTTTTTAAATTGTATTCACCCCTCAAAGTTAAATCTCCTTCTGTCACCATATATCTAACCTCTTTACCCTTTACTACCTCCTCCCACCCCCTCTTTCCCTTTGATAACCACCATACTATTGTCTGTATCTGTAATTTTTTGTTCATTTGTCTTATTTGTTCATTTGATGCTTTCAGTTTTACATTCCAAATATGAGTGAAATCATACGGCTCTTGACTTTTTCCTCTGACTTATTTCACTTGGGGTGATCTCAAGATCTATATACAGGGTCCACAGAGGTAACACCTTTTTTAAGTAGTTAAAATATTGCTGTGTTACAGAATTACATGCTTTTGACTTTTTAATAAAAAGTTTGGTATACATTACCAGCTCATAAAAAAGGGCGTTATTTCTGCCAGACCCTGTACGTTGTTGTAAATGATAGTCTTTCATCTTACTTTAAGTCTGAAATAATTAATGTATCTCCCAAAAGTAAAATATACATCTGAATAGTAGATACAGTCCCAAATGATATTATATAGTTTAATAGTAATCTTTTGAACTCAGAAAAAGAAAGCATGACAGGCATTAATTTTTATTGACATTTATGAATTCTTAATATTTTTTGAGTATCATTGCATAAAGTAATAATTTAGAAGATGTGGTAAAATTTAACATTGCAATGCGATTAAACTTAAATTACAGTAGCCATAACCAGATTTAAGTAATCAAATTTAATTTTTAAGGTAAGTTTTATTCTTTAACTTTTATTCAAAACAAAGGTGGAAGTATATATACTTTTCTGAAATGATTAATTTGTGCAAACTGTATTTTTAGTGACTGTAGTGTGAATGTGAAATAATTGTAAGGCATGATGAACTGAATGAACCCTTGTTTTTTCAGTGTACATGCATAGAATTTATATAAAGAAAAAAATATACTTGGTAATACTTAACATATTAAATAAAAATATTTTTACAGATTTAATTTGACAGTGATAAATAGATACAAATTAGTTTTTCTTCATCTTAAAACAGATGAGTTTAAACAAAATAATAGGTAGAATACTATTTTTGTCTTCTATATGTGTATATAAGACTTACTAGATCCCATATTTAAAAAAAAGAATTTACTCCCCTGTTTTGATTAATTGTAACATTTTTCTAGTCATTGAAATTATTTAATTTTAGAGTGCATGGAAAGGAGAGTTCTGTGCAACATGTATCTAAAATAGTAAAATCTTAGAAAGCAGGTAGTGTCAACAAATTCATTGTCTCCTAAATACTTACGTTTCATTTTCACCTTAAAATATGTCTTCTTTATATCCATCATGTGGTTTTTCATTTAACCTGCTTTGCTATTTTAATACTATTGACATTTTTTTCATTATGAAAGTTGAAATGGAGTGGATCCCATAGGATGTGTGACCAAAGGGAAATTGTCCAGGGTATGTGAGTTAGTTGGCTTAGATTTTAAGTATTCCATCCTATTCTAAGGGTTTATGATTACAACTTAGTCAAGGGTTGCTGAGCTGTAAAATAGTTATTCTTTATTGTATCATTGGAGGGTTTGTACTCTTTGTTAAGGTTAGTATGAAGGTTTATACATGCTAAGCCTTGATTGTATTGCTGATAAGTTATCTTACCATTTTTCCTTTTTCCTTCAGGCAGAATGAAAGCATATGCTCTCTCAGTAAATGATAACAGTGAAGAGCATCAAGGAGTGCACTTTGGGGCTTTATTGGGGAATTTTACTTACTAGCGTTCAAATCAATAATGCTGACTTTTATCCTACTACTCTTTGTTTAAATGTGAGCAAGCTTCTCTTTCCCACTCTGTTCACTTCTTTAAAAATATTGGTACTACTTTTCTGACTTTTAGATCTGTTGTGAAAATTAGATAAGTGTAACTTGAATGAAAATGGCCTGATTTAATTTTGCTATTGAATTATCAATTGTAGAAGATTTTAGTAATTTAGTAAAGGAGAAATCATATCAATTTTAAATTATTTTCAGGATAACTTAATGAATGTGTTTATATGAATATTCAACAAAGGTGGTTAAAATGAGTAAAAAAGCAATTTTCTTTGTTCTTAAAATGACTTGATGTATACGGTTTTGCTGGGTATTTGTTCCTAAGACTCCCTCTAGTGTCTAGGTTTGAAAGTAGCACTATATTATTAACAACAGGCTTTTTTAAAAAGTTACTCAGTTGAACATATTTTAAAATACATAGAGGTTCATTTTATTTAATTTTTAAATTTGCTTTTACATGTAATTTGCTCTTTAACGGGACATGACAAGAATTGACTTATGTATCTTATATAACTTCAGTATTGCAGGGTTAAAATCTACTGTCCTACCACCATAGAGTGCCACTTTTCACATTATGAATTACTAGTTTTAAAATTATTCTCACTTGTAATCACTTTCAGTCATTACTGGTTTAGATATCTTGCATTGATCACAAATAGATGTAGGCCAAAATGAGCAAATGGAAATTTCTTTGAAGATACAGCATTTGGCTTTATGTGGCAAATTTTTGAAACTTAATATACTGAACATAAACTAAAACAATAAGAAAATAGAGTCTTCTCCAGATTGGTAAACTGCACCACTTAAATAATTTGGCTCATTTCTTTACAAATCAGAGTATATTACGTTTTTCAAAGTGATATCTTACGTTAGAGTCATTTTAAATGTCTTGCTTACATAAGTATATGAATTGAAACTAATGCCTTAGTATATTAGTATTGAACCAGAGCTCAAATATTGTTACTGTGAATATTTATAAAAATAGTATATACTTCAGTGGCTTATATCTAATGTCTAGAAACTCAGGGATAATTAATGGTAAATACATAACTCATACACATGCATTTGGATTTTGGTGACTGAAATGCCAATATGGAAAAATTAGTAGCAAATTATATTCTGGGAAAAAGTCATTTGTGAAGCTTATGTAGGATTCTATGCTATTGATTCTCATTCCCTTTTGTGAAATTCAGCGTGTTCCCATTTATAACGTTGACAAAATATCCATGCAGAAACAAGACATTAAAGAATCTTAGAAGGCTGATATACTCAATTGCCTAAAGAATAAAGTATCCTTATTTTTTCTCAATATCAGTGCTTACACAAGTAATATATCTTTTCTGTTATCTCTACCTCACAGTATTATATATAGTCACACTTTAATACTTGTTATGTATTTCAGGGTGTTGACGATGCCTTCTATACATTAGTTCGAGAAATTCGAAAACATAAAGAAAAGATGAGCAAAGATGGTAAAAAGAAGAAAAAGAAGTCAAAGACAAAGTGTATAATTATGTAAATACAATTTGTACTTTTTTCTTAAGGCATACTTAAGTAAAAGTGGTAATTTTTGTACATTACACTAAATTATTAGCATTTGTTTTAGCATTATGTAATTTTCTTTCTGCTACATCCAAACTGTTAGCTTTTATCTTGAATGCTTATTTTAAAATGACAGTGGAAACTTTTTTCCCTCTAAGTGCCAGTATTCCCTAAGTTTTGGTTTTTGAACTAGCAATGCCTGTGAAAAAGAAACTATATACCTGAGATTTCTGTCTTGGGATTTTTGGTGCATGCAGTTTATTACTTCCTATTTTTCTTACCAATTGTGAATTTTGGTGTGAAACAAATTAATGAAGTTTTGAATCATCCCTATTCTGTGTTTTATCTGGTCACATACATGGATTAATTACTAATTATAACTTCAGTTGCGATTTCATGATTGGTTTTACCGAAACATTGAGGGAACATGAATTTCTGGGCTTCCTATAGATGATCTTATAGGCATCATGTCCTCCAGTTTTAGTCATGCTTAATGAATGTAAAGTTCACAAAGGTTTTCTTCCTCTTTCCACTGCTATTTGTTAGTCATGGTCCCTAAAATATTATATTTTTTCTATAAAAAGGGAAAAAATGGAAAAAAAACCAAGGCAATAGAAAATATTACAAGGCCATTTACTTTCCACATTAGATAAAGTCCTATAATACTCTGAATAGCTTTTCCTGTTAAGGCAAACCCAGTATGTAATAAGGATTATAGCAACCATTTTGGAGCTGTATTTACATGCTACTAAATTTTTGTAATAATTCAAAAAATTTTTAAATGTATAAAAATTCTCATAGGAATTAAATGTAGTTTCCCTGTGTCAGATTGCTTTTTCTTAGCATCACTTTAAATCTTTTCTTGAACTTCAGTCTTTGACAGTAGTTTTAATCCTAGTAGTGATTTTAAAGATGATTTGGACCAGTGAGCTTATTAGTAGGTGTTAAAAAGACCAAGGTTGAAGGGCAGGCCGGCCCTGTGTGAACTTTGCACTTCACTGAGAGATTACAGTATGGACTGTATCCCTGTGGTCTTCCAGTGCTGTCATGCACTGGCTGGTCAAAAATGGGGCTTAAGAGGGAGGTTGGCTAGCTCAGCAAGATAAAAGTCTCACTTTTGTGCTATGGTTCTGCTGACAGATCAAGAACGTCACAAAAAATAAATAAATAAAACAAATTTTTAAAAATATTTTTTTAAATGAGATTTTGGGGTAGGGGGCAGGCAAGACTTTAATTATTTTTAAAAAAACAAAGTGAAAATGTTTCAAAGTCTCTAGGATTGGCTAGTTCTCTAACGCTGGCTAAAGTAACATTTCATAAACACTTTAGAAGTCTGGTCTGTATTTAAGAATATCTCATGCTTAAACCGGCTATCTTAACAAAATGATTCACCATTTAAGATGTGACTTTAAAATATTTGAAGTGAGATGTGGTGTGTTGGAGTGAAAATATCACTGGACTAGGAGGACAGTGACTGAGATTCTAGTTGTGTGTATTTTACAACTCAGATTTGGGGCAAATCACTATCCATTTCTTCATGTCAAAAGCAGTCATCTCAAGACTATATGTAGCATTACAGCTATGTGATTTACATTCAGTTTACATAAAAATTTACCTGTTTGTTAATCTCAGCACAATCTAGAACTTTTTACCTGTGTTACCATCTTTTGTTCCAGTCTTGGGCAAAATTGTGCAAGAGGTGAAGTTTATTTTTGAATATCCTCTCTCCAGTTTCAGGATTCTTCTCCCATATTAGTGGCATCTTGCCTGCCTACCCTTCTACATGCCCCAGGACTTGATACTTTTTCTTTTAATACTTCTAATTCCCCTGACCTCAAGATTTATTGCTGCTTTGGATATTTTCTTGAAGGCTTCCCATCAGGTCACATCAAAATGCCCTACACCTTATTTCCTCAGGTTCAACAAAATTTGACAGATACTATAATGAGATTTGACCTAATAGATCATTTTCAGGTGGGGGCTATAGCAATTTAATCTTGACCATCTCTAGCTGCCTGGTTCATTAGTGGTTACATAGGAATTTTCATACCTGCTATGAGTAGACAGAATCCTATCCAGTGGAAGAAGAATTTAATAAAGGTAGTGTTGAAAGAATTCCTTAGATAATCTATAATTAGGACTAGCCCCAGTAACAGTGATACATTCCATTTTTTAAGTAACTAGAATCTTACAATGAAAAATATTTTAAACTTTGTAAGTTTTACTTTTTATTTTTTAGCACAGTTCTATTATTCAACAAATATTTGAGTGCCACTAAATGCCAGGCACCTACACAAGGCACTGGGATATTATGGTATAGGGGACATAATCCCTGTCCTAAAGTAGCACATACATTCTAGAGTGGTTTGTAATGTCTTTGTGAGGCATTTGGCACATGACCCAGATAAAATATAATGCATATTTTAGTTTTGTCAGGAAGGGATCTGGTCTCTAAGGTTTCTTTGAATTGTAGAGTAATCATATTGCTCTGATTTCAATGTAACTGTTTAATCAATCTACTTTATATAAGTCACTTTCATTGTTTTAAAGGAATAAACTTGATTATATATTTTTTATTTGGCATATTGTGTGATTCTATGGGAACAATTAATTATAGTACACATTAAGTTGTGTGTCAGATAATAATAATTCCCAAGTGTGTAATATTCTAGTTGGTCAGTTTGTATAAGTAATTAAAATGGATTTTTACAACTAAATATTGAATTCTAAAATAGTTTTGTTTATCTGGGTATGAATAAATAGATGCCTCAACTAATTCACAGAAAAGGAAACTTCTGTGTAAAAATCAATATGATTTCTGAAATGTTATGCTAAAATAATGGCTTTATGAAACATTAGGGGTAGGATGTTAAGACATAGTACCTTCTCCTCTTGTTTCTACACAAGAGAAAGAAATGGCCATACTTCAAGAACTGCAGTCCATAACTGGGTGAGGGGATTTTTAGGACTCTTGAATTGTTGATGTAGCTGGGCAATTTTTTTTCAGGCAGTGGTAATTATCCTTTATTATATTGAATTTTGAATGATTTGACAAAAGGCTTGCTTTTGTAGATTTTAAAAGGGGAGTAATGATCCTAGAAATAACATAAATGTTACCTATTAATATAGCCTTAAAGATAAAAATCCTTGTTGAAGTTGAAAAAAAATTGCTAAATTATAGTCTTAGACATTAACATGTTTGTGGAAGAATATAGTAGAAGTATGTAGTATAATTTGAGTGAATATTCCCATTTAGGAATTTTAGACTCTATTTTAACTGAGTCACACTGCATAGGAATTTAGAACCTAACTCTTAGAGGTTATCAGAACCTTTGCCACCATTGCACAATTTTGTCCTAATATATATTAGAGACGTTGTGTTAAGTTGCAGTTTGCACAAGTTCATCTCATTTGTATTCCAGTGATTTTTTTTCTTCTAGCCATTGTTTTTCTAAATAAATACATACACATTCAGGCTTTTTTGTAGGCAATAAAAACTGTCATTTACATTTGTCAAAAGTAATAATTTCCTCATAATTATAATGATTTTTAAAAACCCATCAGTTACTATAAACCTTAATTTATATTGAGTAACTTCTGTGTTAATATTGGGTAGCATGAACTCTGCATTGGTAAATTGCACAGCATATAACTAGTAGCTATAAATTCCTTCAGAAAATGAAAATTATTTCTTTCTAAAGGTATATTCAAATCAGTTCTTTAAAAATAGTCATAATTAGATTAATACTTATTTTAGTTTAATGGTTTTAAGTGCCTGTTGGCGATTATTATGCTAGGTAAGGTAGGTGAATTTTGGAAAAACAAAGTTATTACCTGCAGAAATGTCAGTTACAGAGGGTCCCCCTCCCCATACAACAAACTGGGTTATGTAATGTTTTATCCAAAAGTTTCCAGTTCCACTGTCTTGTGTTTTCATGTTGAAAATACTTTTGCTTTTTTCCTTTGAGTGCCAATTTCTTACTAGTACTATTTCTTAATGTAACATGTTTACCTGGAATGTATTTTAACTATTTTTGTATAGTGTAAACTGAAACATGCACATTTTGTACATTGTGCTTTTTTTTTTTTTTTTTTTTTTTTTTTTTTTTTTTTTTTTTTTTTTTTTTTTTTTTTTTTTTTTTTTTTTTTTTTTTTTTTTTTTTTTTTTTTTTTTTTTTTTTTTTTTTTTTTTTTTTTTTTTTTTTTTTTTTTTTTTTTTTTTTTTTTTTTTTTTTTTTTTTTTTTTTTTTTTTTTTTTTTTTTTTTTT